>JAXCGZ010013259.1:137500-186861 GCA_037179515.1 Halocaridina rubra | reverse complement strand
GCCTGACCAGTTTGTTCACAATTTTTACTGACATCCACATTTGATAATCGCTGGTTTTTAAGCATTTTTATTAAAAAATAAAATATATCGAAGTGCAAGTAATATTTACAGTGTAAAGGTATATAATTAGAGATTACTCGAACATCGATGGTTACACCACATTACTCTGCTCCCCCCCTAATGGGGAAGGGCATGGGATGGATTGTCTTACTTCTGATGAAGGATGGGCAATTGTACAAAAGAAAAGTTACAGGACAGCATCCAGAAGTAGCCATGAGAGTACTACGGTTCATCCTACACTTGTACCTGCTGCTTCTGCCGCTCTCAAGCTCTCTTTAATCCCCTACAAGTACTGTATATGGTGCAGAGCACCGCCCAGTTAAGGTCCATCAAGTCCTTCAAGAACTGGAGCCCAAACTATCTACATTGAGTGCTAGATAAAAGCCAATGTCATGGATGAGCTTACCCTTCACTCAGCATGTCCAGAGGCCTATAAGAAAATTAGGGGTTTCGGTAATGCCCACTCCAAAGAAGTTACTCCTCCAAGAATAAACACAAGGTATATTATGATGAATTTACATACTACTCTCTCTCCTAACTACCTGCTGAAAAATTAGGATATCACCACTACAGGAAAGTGCACCACCCGGTTTAAAGGGAGGCCAGTCCCCACCAGGCAGGTGGAAGTTCTTACTAGTGGACCAACAACAACGGAGCTTAACTTGGGAATCTGGAGAAACTTCAAAATAAGGCCCTACCACCCAGTCCCTTTATGGTGCTATTGATGTCAGTGATTTGGCCACAATAAGTATACTTGCACCTTCAGAGCTATAAGTGTTATCTGCAGACGAGGGCAGGAAACAACACAATGTCTAAGCAAATTCAAAACGAAGGAGGAAACTTCTCCTAGAGGCCCCATTTTGTTGTGGTAATCATCATGCCAGAAATCCCGTGTCCAAAGAGGCTGAAGCGGATTCTTGGTAGAGATCCATCTGCTAAGCCCTCCCGCACTCCTCCGACCCTCATTCCTGCCAATGAACCCACTTCTCATGCTTGGCACCACCCTTCAACTTGCTCTAATGATGACCCTGAACTGTTTCCCACCTTCCCTTACCACCTAACCCACTCCTGCTCCCATTCCCAAACCTCTCCTACTACTACTTACACTCCAGTTCCTGCTAATAATAATAAACCAACTCTTGTTGCCTTTGTTCATCCCAAATGACCCTCGATGAAGATAATGCTCTCCTGTTTTTTAAATTTTCTATCCATTCAATCCTAGGTGTCTTTCCAAATGAAGGGTTCAAGTCTCTTAGAGACAGCCTGAGAGCTAGCATTCAAAGCCAAACATTTCCACTACCCCTTTATTGCCTCTTACAATTCAAACTAGGCAGCTAGCTAAATATGCCTGACTCTACACAGGACTGCACAGGGATTAAGTAAAAAATCCAACATATGAACCGCACTGCCAAAGCAGTAAAGATATGCGTGATCATGGTCCAAGAAACCTTTAGTACGGAAAAAATTATCATGTTATCAAGCTTGCGAAAATCATAGGACACATAGTGTAAAATAATAACATCCTTGTACACAATGTCATGCAACCAATCAACTGCAGACAAGAGAATTGACAAACAAGCTAGAAGCATCCACATCCACCATGACACAACAATCAATAATATTTACAATCCAAGTGAAATAGAACTTGATCAAACAATACTCTCTGGCTCAGCCAGTAAGAAAGACGTAGTAAGAGGAGACGACTTCAACTCCCATCAACCCAGGTTCCCCTCCAAGAACAAGTGCAGAATGGGTCAACATATCAAATTCCTACTGAAAAAAGGTGAGGACAACTCACTTCTCAAGAACAGTGAGCCAACTCATAACAGATAAGGCATACTGGACCTCACATTTATCTCCATTTCACTGAAACAAGGATGCAACATGGAAGGTATATCCAACCACTACCAACATTGTAGCACAATAATTACTTTGTGACTTTTTTTAACTTTCAAAAACTAAATTTACGAAGTACCAAAAGATTGCTCAAAGGAGAAAAATTATAAAAAGGAGGGATATAATGTATACAGGCATGTGATTTCAACACCGCCATCAAGAGGGGCATATGGGAAAAATCATCCAGAGGTAAGAAAATCAAACAGAAAGGAAAAGACATGAGAGATATATATTTTAGTAATTATTCATGTATAAGGGAGTAGGAAGCAATTTCATTACTATCACAACTGAAATATATAAGACAGAAGCACACATGAAAATTCAATAGCGAGGTAAGAATATAGTGTGCAAAATGAAATAAAGAGACAAATGTGAAGAGAACAAAAAATACGGTGAAATATGAAGATCTGGGGAAAATAGCAAAATATACAAGAAGAAATCATATAATCATGAACGTCATTTGAATATTATGTTCAATACAACAATTGCTATTAATAATGCTATATATGTACGAGAAAATTCTTAACACTTTAATTTATTGCTAAAACGTTTTCCTTTTAAATCTTGCAATTCTCTTATTCAACACAAAGCCACATCCAGTTGATAACTGTATAGTTACCGCAATTGTAATAGAAGTACAGAAGAATGTTTACAATATGCCTAAACTCAGTCCTTGTACAAATGTTTACAGAAAGCAAGCAAGCAAGTACAAAAAAAAAAAAAAAAAAAAAAATTTATATATATATATATATATATATATATATATATATATATATATATATATATATATATATATATATATATATATATATATATATATATATATATATATATATATATATATATATATATATATATATATATATATGACATAAAGGGTATGTCTGAAAAGGGCTTTCCCAATCAAGATATAAGTCAGGTCGTTGACATATATGATTTCTTTCAAAATAAGGACAGACAAAACTACCCATAAATGAAAGGAAAAAACAATATAAAATTTCTGAAAATAATATCTAGCTCGTTTAACCTTGTTCAAAAAGAGTCTGTACTTCATTTTTTCCACTGCAATGAATAATTGCTTTAGGAAGAAATTAATCTTAATAATTACCAGGCTGGACAGGTGCCTGCAGCTTTTGAAAGTTGTATCCAGTGCGCCAGTCCCAAAAGTAAAGAGTTCCATTGTCTGCGCCAGACACCAAAACTCCTTCACGGTTAACACCCAAACAATTGACGATGGCATTGTGACCAGAAAGATTCTGAAAAAATTAGAGGAATGAAACAGATAATTTTCAAGTTGAAATGCAAACCATAAACAGATACACTTCATTCCATTTCAGAAAATCCTCTAGAAGCTAACACAATAGTGTCTCAAACTGAAAAAGATACATTTTCAAACTATAATAAAGACATAGAGGTTATGCTATAAAGATTTAAGGAGCTTATATACTGCTTTATGTATACCGTGCCCTGCACTAAGAAAGGTATGAGGAGGAGGGATTAACATGTTAGGGAAGAGGAAACATAAAATAAAACTAACTTGCAATTACAAGCGTCATCCTTAACTGGAAAGTGTCCTTTATTCTAACAAAATAAGAAAAAATCAGCATACAAGACAAAGATCTGAATAAATAAAATTAGTACCATATTCATACATTCAAATATTACCCATTAATTGTACTCTAATGCCAAATCCTACTGAGGTGACCATTACTGAACAAAAATAAAGGGGGATGCAGCTTTGCTCATCCCTTATATCAGTTCATCCTTGGTTAAAAGAAAAAAAAAAAAGAGGAAAGGATTAGCAGATATATGCACTGCTATTCACTGAAGGAGCGCAAGGAATATGGGTAAGGAAGCTTCCTCCCCAACGCTAAATAATATTGAAATTTATTTATATGAATAAACATAACTGGGCATAAGAACAATCCTGAAAATCACTAATCTAAAATTGTAAATGGAAGTAGAACACAATATTTCATGAAGGTTCAATAGAACAAAACAGGGTGACTTATTTTTAATTTTCATTCAAAAAATGGAGTAACAAAAGTCAACATGATTGACAAAGCTGCCAATGAGGACATTCAAAAGATTTATCTCTATAAAAGGGATAAAGATGCAGATATTTACTTCCAGGAAGGCTTTAGGTTATAATATGAAAATATAAAAAGTAACATGGGAATGCAGAAACAAAAAATTAATGCTTTCAACAGCCACTTACAACTTCAAATCTGTTCTTCAATCAAATCTCTGGAAAAGACCTTGAGTTCACTCTAAACACAAAAGAGGATATAAGAGAGGAGGCTTCCTGAACACAGCGAAATGTTGTAGCTCTTAACTCAGTTGAAAATACCAAACAAAATGAAACCAACTCTTTGTATACACAGACACACTTTCAGTCCGAAAACTAACATTACTACTTTAAAAGGACTAAGTAACATAACTAAAAAGCTACTAATTCTAAATTCAAATGGGCTTTCCAAAGTTAGATATGCCTGAAGTTGCAAAACTTATCAAAAGAGCTAATTCTGAACTTTGGCCACGGCAGAAATTAACCTCCGAACTAATAAAGAAAAAGGTTTATCATATCATAAAATACCAACATGATAGTACAATACCCAAGAGTAAAGTACCTCTGCTAAAGACTGGGGAAAAATGAATAAAATATAAATTCTCTCAAATATATGTGATTATATAACTGCCTCTATCCCTTGCATATAAGGGGTGGGCAAGTTAAAGCATACACACTCACCAAAAGCCAATTTACCCCAACCACTTTTCTTAGCTATTTAGAGATAAAGGGTTACTACATAAACCCCCCCAGCACACTTCTTAAGTCACATTCATAGTAACTAGGCAAGGAATCGGTCATGAGGCCCATTATCCTAAACTTACCATCCCCGTTTTGTCACATTCACCTCCCCCCACACCAAACTATCCCAGTTTACAATGCTGAGCAGGTGTGGACACTCCCTTTGACACACAGCACATATTCACAATCACTCTCCACTCACTCCTGTCTTATAAAACTCTCCTCCTTGTGCCACTAACATACCACATGCGCGCAATACTCATTTTACCCAAGCCATCCATCTAATTCTAGGTCTTCCTTTTAGCCACACAAATAATTCTGCTCTCCATACTCGAGCAGTAAGTCATTCCTCATCCCTGCTTTCCATATGTTTAAGCCTACTATGCATTTTCTGGACTAACAACCTTGATATATACCTAAAAGCAAAGCGGTGACTCAGAGTCTTGTCCATATTTATTCAATATAGGAAAGTGCAACAATAAGCAAAACTTCCAAATATCATCTGAGGGAAACCAGATACGAAGGTAAATTAGCCAAAAAGAAAGTAATGAAACTCCTTGACATATGAATCTGTACAGAGAGGATATCTTTAAGTGCAGATAAAAAAAAAAACTAATGGCTCAAACTCTTTACATGCCCTCGAAGTCATTGATTACATTTTTCTTCACAAAGAGGTTCTTCTGTGGCATGTAGTTTGAATATTATGTATTTCATATGATGTCTGTTCTAGAGTCCACTTTTACAAGTAATTTTATCCTCAATAGGACATCTGTTAGAACGTTCACTGGAGAATCTCAATATGAAAAAACTAAAAGCCAATCTATTTTAGAAATATTAAAAAACAATCTGATGTTTATATTAAAGAGAATATGACTGATGTTTTTTTATTCACCCCAAGTCAGGACAAGAAAAATAATGATACTGGGATGTAAATGTGGCAGCTGGTGGAGGGACCAAATTCATATTTCTTTTTGACTAATTGATGTAAGGAGGCCTCTACATATCAGTGTAAATATCATGGCGATGAAGCTGCATAAAATTCTGTTCGGAGGAGGGGAATGTAGTTATTATTAAGCAACAGGGTGTTGTTGCTATCAAATCACTCAAAAGTAAATGTCCTTGCTGAGCCCCTTCAGAATAAAGTTTTTTAATGACTACATGCCTTAAATTTTGAGTATCAAAAGCAAGTAAAAATTTTTTCCAGAAAAAAGTTTTAAAAGCATGCATTAAATTTATAAGCACAATTTCTTTCACATCCCAACAGAAAGTGAACACTATTGAGAGGAAATATTCAGAAAGATGTCCCAACAGAAAGTGAACACTATTGAGAGGAAATATTCATAAAGATGTCCAATCATTTTAAAGATTATTGAGAAATACGTTTCGCAGGTTTTGTCAGAATATCCATCTTCGCTAAAAGTGCTTGCATACCTTCCTTGGAGCTTTCTATACACAACAGAAGAATTTTTAAAAAAACTGGTCATCATGACTGCCTTAGACTTCAAGTCTTTATACAAAAGTCAATAAAAAATATATATGCTATATAAACAACTTAGGCTCTATATTAAGAAGTACAATGTGGCTTAAACTGAACTTTTGCCAATCTTATCTGAAACCAAGGAAATATGCTAAGTACTGTTCATGACTATTAGCTTCAGAAAGGTTGTCCATGCAAGTATAGATACAAGACTTCTGATCAGGACAATAGTTATCAACACACAAGGAGACCAAGATATAACATGGTTTAGAGGAAAAAAGTTGTTGTTCGCTAAGCTGCCTGGTCAACACCCTGAGTCGCTAAGGAAAACCACTGCTGATCCTGGGCTATCTCTTAAGGTTCTTAGAGAGTGTATGAAGTGTTGGTGTTTGTGTGCAATGCAGTCTTCCGTAATGGCTTTCCTGCTTGAAGTCTTCAAAAAATAACTGCCAGAGTCATTTCTCGGTGAAGAAAAAATTGTGCTGGTGAATTGCATTGAAAAATTATGTTTATTAGCCAGGTGACTGAAGTCTCTCCAAAGTTCTCATGTTCTGAGAGAAGTTGGGCTTAGTTGTGGTAGTTTGGCCTTTTTTGTTGCTCCTCTTCAAAGTTGCAGATCAATGGAGAGGACACATGCCAAAGACATTGCCACTCCAGGTCAAATGGCAAAAAATATGATTCACTAGCAAAAGTGGAAAATTATTGTTTAGTTGTGAGAAGAGGGGGCCTCATAATGTCAAAGATTGGAACTCTTCGAACATGCTTAAGTAGTAAGGCTAAACCAAACTCATCTGAGATGGGAAATAACAAGGCTGAGAAATGCTTAAGGATACTTTTGGGATTCACTACTTCCATGTGAATCCCTTCTTTACGTTATTGCAGGTATATATCTGATGTCACAGGTCTGCAAAAAAGAAAAGGCAATCTTTCCATGGTATCTGGGTTACAGCATTTCCCAAATATTTTATGAAAAATTGGATCCTTAGAAGAAGTCTGAAAAAAAAAAGAAGTTGATGTAATGGTTTGTCTTCTCCCCATATATCTTTCACTAGGTATGGATAACATCTCACACCTTAACCTCCAGTCAATAAGTATGTAAAATGGACTTTAACGCACTGTTATTAAACTCTCGAGAAGCAGAGAAGGAAGGTTTCCCAAGAGGTTATACAAAGACAGTGTTGAATGGTTTGCAAGCTTTATGAACCAAGCTCTCCAGACAACTGAATCTTCTTACCATAACAGGCTGTCATTTCAAAACAACCACAGAGACCTCCCTTGAGAAGAGGTAACACCTCTAAAGAAGCTTTGTGTACAGAGATGTAAATTTTATTGAGGATAACACTAAGTAGATTGAAATAATCCGAACAATCGTATTCATCTTGTTTTAAAGTAAGAGAGATTACTTGAGGTTTCCCAACTTCTAGCCTTACCTAAAAGTTCTACTTGAAACAAATAAAAAAATAAATAGAGTGGGAAAGTTTATCACTTTAATGTAGTGTCATAGAATAAAACTTATCCCTAACTCAGTCCCTAGTCACTGCCTGTTTTGGCAATTACCTGAAACCTTCTTCCTGCAATTAAGAATCTCCTCTAGGACTAAGAGAAGCTAAGTTAAAAGTACATCTAACCAATCCTGAATATTTACAGCAGTCAACATACATTTATAAGAACCAGAAGTAAAGCAGTGTCACTTGTCATCCCAATTATAACTTTACTTTTTAATAAAGTACAAAATTCTAAACAACAAGAAATAAAGAAATACTCTCCATGCACCTTAGCTCCATGGAGAAAGGGGCATAAATATTTCAAGATACATTGAGAATGTAAACAATCTCGTTGCTTCTTCAGACAGTACTCTGGCTGTAAAAGTGACTGCTAAGGAGGTGCCAATATAAAAGATGAAGAAGCAGCTTATTCAAGTTTGTTCATGAGTAGAGGGTTAAAGTGTCAATGAAGAAGGTTCTTAGTTCTCCCTATTGTTGACCAAGAATCTTCATCCTTTACTTATGAGAAGTAACACCCATTCATAAGAGGAAAAAAGAACCGATATCATTGTTCTCCATAGCCCTTTCTAAAAACTGGAAGTGCCAAAGAGGAAGAGAGTTTATCAAGATCATGACAATATAACCACTTAGGGAGAAGGAGTGAAATCCCCTTCAAACCTGGAATGGAGACTGTTTCCATTGAAGGATATATAATAAAAGGTGACATAATAAACGGCATAAATGGTGGCCCACAGGAGAAGATTCATTTAAATTTCATACCAGCAAGCTTGGAGTGATGTACATTAATATAATGAGGTGAAAGAAGACATAATCGGAAAAGATCATATTTCTAAGCCTTGAATGAACAGGGTCACATGCATGTGTGCGACAACTTACGACTGCGTTACATTTTGACAAACCAGTCAAACATTGTTTACGAGGGGAAAAGTACACAGTAATAAGTACAATACTATAAGGCATATTGCTTTAAAACTACATACATATGTTAACTGCAAAAGTGATAAAGCAGCAAATAATGATGATGATGAAAATTATTAGGATGGATTACAATAATAATAATAATAATAATAATAATAATAATAATAATAATAATAATAATAATACAGTCATACCCTGATTTTTAAATGCCCTAGAAATCAAATTTTTGGATTCAAACTTTTTTTAGAACAAAATGTTCACTAGTTTTCGAACTTTCTCTTGGAATTCGAACCTTGGGCCATGCAGCCACCATACAGAGTGAGATGGATTATTATTCATGCAAAATTCCACATGACTGCACAGTGCATTTCATTGTTTAATATATTTTATATTAAATTATTTGCAATTGCTTCTTGACACAATGAAATGAAGCACACTGATGAAATACGGTACCTAATCAATATTGCCTTGTTTTATAAAAATTATTATTCTTGCAGCTCTCAGCACAAATTCACTGTATACTGCATATTCATGATCTTTTATATGTTTTATAATGGATTACTCGCAGTGACTTTACTTGGAACAACGAAATATTGTAAGTGAGCAATATTTCATTATTATATAATAAATTATTATTCATGCAGATTTCTACCCATACTCCCAATATATATCATTATGTTTTATAATAAATTATCATTTGAGCAGATTTCCACATGAATTCACAATGTATATCACTGTTAATATGTTTATAATAGCGTGTTTACAGTGGCTTCTTGACACAACAAAATGAAACTGCAAAATAAAACACAATGAAGCAATGAACTATAGTACCTATACAGTATTTCATTGTGTTTTATAAGAAAAAATATTAGTTATAGAGATTTCAGTAAAAATTTGCAGGTATTTCATTTTCATTATGCTGTGTATGTTTTATAATAGATTATTCACAACAACTTTTATTGAAATAATGAAAAAACTAAATATTGTACCTGAACAATATTTCCTTGCAGTCTATAATACATTACTATTTAAGCAGATCTTTGCATGAAATTCCAATGTATTTCATTATGATTTGTAATGGATTATAATTCGTGCAGATCTCTGCACGAATTCTATGTCTTTTCTTATTCAGGTATAGATTTATGCTCAGGAGTTCTGTCTTTACAATGGCACTCCCTAAGTATTTCTTTTTTGTTTATTTTATTATGAAAGCTTTATATTTCGTTGCTTCCTCGTGTTTCAGTGTATTTAGAAAAAATACCAGTGCAGTATTCAAGAGTATTATATAATAAACTATCAAGGAACCAAAGAAGCTAAGTGAAGTTACCAAATTGTAAATAAAAGTTTACCACAGAGATAGAGATGAAAAAAGATATAATAGCCAAATGTGAAAATGGAATTTGTATTTATTATCTTGTCAATCAATACAGTATGCTAATATGAAAGATCTGCATTTTTCTCGAGTACAAAGAGGCGATCAAGGATACTGATGTTCTGATGTTCCAAAGGGAACGGAAGTCATAAGCAAACAACGACTCTCCTTCCCCATCCTCAGCACCTTACACTTACATCATCAAAGTATCCTTCATACAGGTGCAGTGAATCTAAATTTTATTCTATACTTTATCTATCATTATTATGTTTATTCTTTTGTGAAAGATTTATTATCATTGGTTTTGTCTACGAAATTATGCATCAAATATTCTTGTAAATGATTAAGTAAGCAATTATCTGGGATCCAGGAACGGATTAATCCTTTTACATTGATTCTTATGGGAAAAATTTATTTGGCTTTCAAACCATTTTCAGGAACTAATAAAGTTTGCAAACTGAGGTATGACTGTACATAAAGAAAAGGATAACATATACCTATTAAAGCTAACTATTAAATAAAGACATTCACAGTAAGAAAAACAGAACAAATATGGAACATTCAGGAATGAATACCAGGGGTAACTTGTACATTGTAGCCTGTTTTATAGTGTTCATATTTATATTACTGCATAGAGTTATTTCTCAAAGAAAGTGATTATAAGTAGATCATAAGGATAAATAAATGTTTGCTATGAAGGTTATAAAGACCCAATTTATATGACATACAGATGATATAATGTTTGTGTTTACTACACATGTGTCCCTATCGTCTATTTATTCATAAATGTAATCGTTTGATGTATGACTGTTTTGACTTATGACAGTTTCTTCAAAACCATACACTGTCATCAGTTGGAGACTAACGGATACTTTGATATCTAACTTTGATATGCCTATACGACAACTGCTCACTTTATAAAGAGTAAGATATACAGCATTACTCTTGCTGTTTACGGTCCGGCATTCATGTAATCATCATTCTTTCCTAAGAGCACTTGACCATATCTATGAATACAAACACTCTCTCTAATAATAAATTTTCCATCATTGCTGAACTTCTTGACTTTATTCAAAATAAAATTTTAAGGGATATTAATTAATCTAGAACTCACCTGAACAAATTTTCCTTCAGGGCATTTCCACTGCTTTATATTATCAGGTGCTCCAGATGCAAACATATACAACTCTGGATGAGCGACTAGAGCTCTAACACTCTTCTTGTGATGGGTGAGAGTGCACGACGTCTTTCCTGCAGCTAGATCCCATAAACGAATGGTAAAATCATGGGAGCCAGTGATTACCTGTAAAAAATTTAAGCCTTGAGTCAAAATTACATCTTTCATGTTTATGAAATAAAGAGAGGAGATAGAACTTACATAGTCCCAGAATTAATGCACAACCAAGTGTACCTCTTCATTCAGTTTCACCCACAATGAATCTTTAGGTTCAGCAATTCAAAATATGAGTTGAGCATCAATTAGGGTATGAAATACAAAGTTCAACGATCTGCTATGCAAATGTTGTACGGGTATGTCCTCCTTTTCAAGAGCACATTTAGACATATCAAAACACCAGCAGTGAAAAAGAGTTAATTAAGCTAGTAATGCAGACCACTAATCTCACAGCTGAAAAGAAATAAATTTTTAGGAAAACAGATTTACGGGATCTGAGAGTCAGTAAAGATAATTTTGTTTCTAAAGTTTACTATACAATCCATCAAGAAACAGAAGAGTGTGTACAAAAAATAACTCTTGGATCTATGCTGAAATAGTGACATAATAACAGGCTAAAATGTGGCAATGCATAAAAAATATCAGTTTAAAAATTAAAATAAAAGAATTCTACTTACAAAGTGCTTTCCACTCAACATTGCCAATATTACCTATTGTCATGCTACATATATCAATCAGGTCATGAATTCAAAGTTAAATAAAAAAAAAATAAGAAAATTAATTACTTACAAACTCTATAAAATAAATTTTCAAGGGAGTTAAGTAAATACATTATCTAGACACTGCAAACACTGGGACAGGCACGAAAAATGCCAAAATCAGGCTAGGGCATCAAGAAAATTTTGAGACGATGAAAAAGTAGAACTTTATAGGAAGGCAAAAATAAGAGCATGAGACACAATAGGAAAAGGAAAGGCTAAAAGAGCAATCGAAGTTATGAAGACCTAGAGATATAAATGATTAGGCCTTGAGATAACGATACATCTGCAATTTTGAAGGACGATAGGTCATAAGAATTAGGAAAGACATAGAGAGGAAGAGAATTCCACTCTGGAGATGGATGGGAAAAAGCAGTCGCTGCACCTACCAATCCACAAGCTATAAATCTGCTCACAGGACCTTTGAGATAAGGCCGCTTGGCAAGTGTTACGTGACATTGGCAGCAGAGATGGGATATAACTCACCAACTCATCAGAAGCTATGAAAGTAGTAAAGAGAGAAAAGAGAAAGGATGATACCTCACGGCAAAGTGAATCTATATT
Source organism: Halocaridina rubra (assembly GCA_037179515.1). Classification (NCBI taxonomy): domain Eukaryota; kingdom Metazoa; phylum Arthropoda; class Malacostraca; order Decapoda; family Atyidae; genus Halocaridina; species Halocaridina rubra. The sequence continues at coordinate 174,328 of JAXCGZ010013259.1, read as the reverse complement.
AGAAGCAAGAAAAGGGTCATTGATGAATCTGACTTCCTTAGATTCAATCCTATCAAGGAGATTAGTATAAGAAGCACCAAAGATGTGAGAGCAGTATTCTAAGCAGGGTCAGATAAGACCTTAGATATCAAGTAACTGAAAAGCGGACATGCAATGACAAAAAAGAAACAGAACCCCCAATTTTTTAGAAGCAGATTTAAAAATCTGGATTATGTGACTCCTCCAAGACAAGTTAGAGGCTATCTGGATTCCTAGTATGTTAACAAAATTAAGAGTGCAAATTTCTTAGTTCTGCAGACAATAGGGCTATCAGGAGAAGAAGAAGATAAAGAGATAGCCAGAAACTGTCATGGAAGCATTAACTTTGATTAAATTTTGGGTGCCCCTCTCAGTTACTCTATGAAAATAGGAGTTGAGAGTTGAAGAATGAGTGATATGAGACTGATTACAAATAGTAGATGACGGTTGTGAAGAGACAGCAGAGGAAAATTAAGGGTACAATTGCTGGCCAAGACGTTGAGAAGAGAGGGGGATGGTGACTGGAGAAAATTGTCGATGAAGAGAAAGAACAAAATTAGCAAAAGAACAGCACCCTGTGGAACACTACTGGTAAACAGGAATGAGCTAGATGTCGTGCCGTCAACAATCACAGATATAAAACGGTCAGAAAGAAAACTTGATAAAGAGAGAACAGAGAGAAGAGGTAAAGCCATATGAAGGAATAGCTAACACAGAGCCTTGTGCCACACTTTGTCAAAACCCTAGAAACATCAAGGGCGACGACAAAGGATTCCTAATAGTTCCACAGAGAAGATGACCATACATGAGTGTGATAGGACAGGAGGTCACCAGTGGATCTTGCTTTGCAGAAGCTTTACTGGCGATCAAATGTAAGAGAGTTAGATTCAAAATGTTTCAAGACGTGAGAATTGAGCAAAGTTTTGAATACTTTACAGATAGCAGAAGTTAGGGCAATATGTCAGTAGTTGAAGAAATAGAGTGGTCACCCTTCTTAGGAACAGGATAAACTAGAGCCTTCCATGATGAAGGATAGATACAAATTGAGAGCATGAGGCAAAAATGACGGCAAAAGCACAGGAGCAAGTACATCTGCAAACTCCTTAAGGAACCTTGCAGCGATACCATCAAGTTAGAATGCCTTGTTCATCTTTAGTGAGAGAAGAGCCTTATGGATTTTACGTAAAGAAAGAATAAAGGAAGGCATAAGGCTAGAGTAAACAAATAAATAAATAAAGGCATTAACTTGATAAATATGAAGACACCAGTGCTGTTAGCTGTGTACTCCTCAGCCGTCCTCACAAACTGTTTTGGCACGTGGTTTGAATTTACCGTACCACCCAGGTAGGTGGAAAAATTATATTGTTATTAATTTATCAATTATTCATTGGCCTATGACATAACGGCGAAACGACGTAACTCAGAACGACGTTATTCGAGGACCTACTGTATATACAAACAGCGATCAGAATTCATGTCATATAGAATGACATACATTTTTGGTGAAGATTACAGACTTCACCTTCCAGTTAAGCATATAGGAAGAAGAAACTCTCAAAACATATGCAATCTTAATATGTGTGCCTTACACATTTAGCTTCCTATACAGAGTAATATACTAAACACCATCATAATGGGAATCTCTTCTACTATTACTCCTCCATCAACGATCACTACGACCCTACCCTATACCGCCTTTAGAACTACGAGCATACCTAACACGATGAATTTTGTAAAACTCTCCTTGACTTTCCATGGGTGACTATTGCTTTCAGACCCTGATCACACAGACAAAAAAGTTGTGGAGATTATGATCTCAGGAATGGAGGCATTCATCCTCTCCTCAATCAAAACTTTCTCTCCCTCTTATCTTTAGTTTGCCTGCTGCATAGTTAATAAGGCAAGGAATTGAGCATAACAGTTATATCATGAATCATCTGATTTAATTATGGCTAGAAATTACTGTTCTACTCAGATTTATAGGTCTAAAGCTCCCTTTCTTAAAAGGAATGTTGATAGCCTGAAATCTTTTAACATTTAAAAACTTTTCTGGAGTGTCTGCATGTACCTGCCTTCATTTAAACTACATGTTGGGTTCACTGCTTGCAATAAACTACTGGTGCACTTTTCTCTTTGGAAATTCAATCAATATTTTAAATAAAACAAACACATATATTCTTGATGCTGAAATACACATAAACTCTAAAAAACCTTTACAATGGCACTGTCGTACTTTCAAGACAATCAGTACTGAATAAGAGGAAATTGCTTTATGTCATCTATATATAGGGATTTACATCATTATTTGGCTCTTCACAGAATAGTTGATAGGAAATAGATGGCAATGCCACTGTGGATGTATGAGAGAAATTTATGGTAGCAATAGGCACGGAAAGGGATGGTATATCACAAGCTATTAAATCTATAACATAAATATCTACATTGAAAGCATGATATTGAAAATATTATCCTAACATGGTAAAGGTCCAGTATAACTCTGACACCTTAATTCTACGTTGCACAATGAGGTAAAGTTAAAGTTACTTCGCATTGGCATATTTGAATAGAGTATCGGGGGGTTGGACTTTTCCCCCAGGTAGGAGGTTAGTTTAGTTTAGGTTAGGTTAGATTAGGTTATACAAATATGCCAATGCAAAGTAACTTTACCTTATTTTGGAGGGTAGAATTAAGGCGCAGGAGTTATACAGGACCTTTACCTCTGAACATTATACTTTACAATGGTTTTCATACTTACGAGTGAGTAGCTGTACAAAAACTGTGACTACGTAAAATTTTATATAAAATGGTAACTCCTCTTAGTCAATCAACTGGGGATATGAGAGAAAATAGTGGGGCACCCCTTGCATTGCAGCCTATATCAAGCTAAGTGAATACACCATAAGATTTACAAAGTCATGGACAAAAAAGTATATTCGCGAACCTGGGCTCTGACAGGAATACATATGCCAGTCTTAAGCCCGGATAATCACATTAATGAGCATACAAGACTTAATTCTGTGGAAAACGATATTCATCATCAAATGAGTGTATGTGGTTATATGCAAATTATGGCACCATAAACAGCTTGTGAAAACAAACAAGAATACTGTGGGAAACTTCCCAAAGAGAATATTTACAAATCAAATAATTACCTGCCAAAGGAAATAATTACTATGGTAATTATGCCAATAAATACCAAAAACATACCTGAGGTTCAGCAGCTTGACACACCACAGAAGCAACAGTGTTTGTGTGACCTGTCAGAGTGTGAATGTTTGCCTTTGTCCTCAAATCCCAGACACGTGCAGTGGAATCTCTTCCACATGTGACCAAGACATCAATAGTGGGATGAAGGGCCAGTCCATAACAGGCACTCAAATGGCCATGGTAATGTCTGATAACCTTGATAAAACACAGAATACGCCATAAATTATACACCTTTTGCTAAAGACTGCGGTAAATATTTGGAAAACGTATAATATATAGGTCACAAGGTCTTTTCCTCAATGCTATATATTAAGATATAATATGGAGAAACAAAATACAGTATTAAATAATACAATAAATTACAGCAATAGGGTTCTTATATATCTGAACTTATTACCACTCACATGATACATCTGAAATGATAAACTAAATGCCTTCCACAAATAAAGACAGTGAGTTTAAAAGTGGCTCTCTAAATTCCAAAATTGCGAGGAATAATGCCTTTCTTTCCCAAGTAAATAACGAGACAATTCATTTGATTTTCTGTATATAAGTATTTGCTGTTCTATACTGGCAGGCAATGTTGCTATTTCACAAGACTAATTATTCTGTAATTCCATTACATGAAGAACAAAAATGTAAAAAATTACCCTTCCATATTCCAGTAATTAACATACGCAATGTAGTACATTGTACAATAAGACACTGACGGTGATAAATCCATTAAGTGAAGAAATATATTTTCTTTAACCTTGAAAAACAATTCAAAAATTATCATGAAATCTACTATATACCATATATGCCAATCAACATATACTGATGTGCCTGGTATACAATCCCAGCAAGAAAGAAAAAAAAAATGATACCTCTTGTTCAATGGAAACACTATTATATATTCTAAATTGTGCTAAAAATGAGTGCATCTCGGTAACTTAACAACTATAGCAGTATAAGTACTCTACTTTAATGCAATTAAAATGCGCACAAAAGAATAGTTATAGAGAAATGTACTCTTCATGTAATATTGGATTTTACAGTACACTGAGAATGCCCAAGTTTTGGAAGCAGCCGTACTCCTTGAAAGCACGATCATCTAAATTTTCAAGTATGTGCAGATACTATCACTGGCAAGATGTTATGCAAGACCAACTGCTACACAAAAAAAATAATTTCAAAAGGATCCAGGACCAGAAATAAGCTACACTATCAGCAAAAGTAACAATATGGAGAAATTCAAAAGCCATTTGCATGAGTTTTGTGACACCAGCCTGCTTATGACATCATTATCAAAATATTCAGCATAGTGTTCTCCATTTCTTTTGAAATGTCATAAGTTCCAGTAAGTTAGAACTTCGTGATTTAACAAAATTTAATGAAGCATTCGTATTTATTGCTATATTAACTACTTCCCTGACATTTTTTTTGACAAGGATAAAATATCCTGCAAAAAGTTACCATAAAAAGTGTAAATAGCTATTATTCAGAGGAAACTTATGGTGCATAAGCGCTGCAATTGTAAAATCATCATTAGGTATGCCATGGAAATCAAAACTATCTAAATAACAATTAATGTTTGTCATACAGCTTCAAGATGATTTGGGTTTGCAATAAGTGAAGGATGAGCTTTCATTAATTTTTCAGAGCACACTACATTCAGTTTATCACATATAACTGTAGTTTCTAAACAAGTAGCCTGAGGCTCTTAAGAGGGGTTGTTCCAGAAAATTTCTCTAAATTAAGAGCTCCCCTGAATGAAAAGTATTAGACACATGTTTCATCACTTACCAAAAATGATAAAATTAATACTTATTCTTCACATTTTAAACATCTTTCTCTTCTTAAAACAGCTTCCTCAAATGGTCAAGACAATAATAGTAAGTATTATTAATCTACATAGACAAACTGAAAAACTCCAGACTATATCCAAAATGCAACTAAGGAACTGGCAAAAATAAATGATTGATTCTCCTATCCCTTCTTAGAATAAGTACACTAACAGAAGAATACAACACCTATCCTTTCTACAAATATCCACACTTTAGCCTACATTATCTCAGTACTCAATGTAGTTATGGTTATGGAATTCAGAATCATATCATACTATACTACATGTTGGACATATCAAAATTAAACACTTGCATCTTAAAAGTGAAAAGTATGAGACCTATTCTTCAAAAAAACTGAAAATAGGCACCAATGTTATGGACTATGAAAATACTTTGCATTATTGCAGGTGCTAAGATGAGTTTAATTTTCTTTTTTAACAGTACAGTATTGTACTGTATTTGCACAATAAACATGTAAGTAAATATGAGACTAGCTTACCTTATTATACTCCAAATCCCAGCATTTAACTTGCTTATCTTCTCCGCAGGAAAAAAGATAAGGATGACGTGGAGACACTGCCAGACCACGAACTGCTGACACGTGACCAGTCAAAGATAACTTCAACTGACCCGAGGCCAAATCCCATATTTTAATAACTCGATCATTAGAGCCTGTGGCAAACCATTCATTGGCTGGTTCTACAGCAACACATCTTACCCAACCAAGATGTCCAGATATAACCCGTCCCAACTTCCAAGGAGCGTGCCATTTTGGCCTCGGTAACGCGGGCGCACGTCGAGGCACGAGGCTTTGCTGGCCAGCACTTGCACTGGAAACAACAGGTACCACAGACACCGAAGGAGGGGGTGGTGGTGTTGCAGCTGGTAAGATCTGGGGACTTGCTGATGAGGCTACGATAGCAAGTGGGCCAGCACTGACATCATTTACTGGTTTCTCTTCAATATCATTATTGCTTCTCTGTGTTAAGGCTTTTCGCTTATTTTGAGACACAATCTTTAATACGGGTCCATATTGATCTCGAGCTTTCACTGTATGTCTGAGTAGTTCTAAAGATTCGTCCATTGGAGGTAATGACCCTTGGTCACATAAAAACATATCGTGCGTTCGTTTCAAGGAACGAAAAACTAAGGTATGCACTGAATGTCTCTGAACTTCATCCGATATAGAAGGCATTTTACCTGCAAAATCAATAAAATATACAAATCAAAATTTAAAAATATCTTGCAATGGTAATAAAATTTATCACCAATTTTTAATATTTAGTTAACAAAGCTTTGTAGTTTGCAAACTGGTCACAGCATTGACTGCTCCTTTCCTTCCACTTCCAAACTCTGGAACTCTCTTCTGCTTCCATCTTCCCTAACTACTATGACTGGATCAGGCGAAGATTAGATATCCAAAGAACATTAAATAACCCTATAATCCACTTGGTTAGGTAGGGTTACGCATTAACCTATAATTCCCTCACCTTGCCTATCAATTCACGGGCTTATTTAATATTCTAGGGGTCTCTAACCTTTAACTGATCCCTTATGATAATTTTTCTTTCAAAAAGATACCATATCTTAATTTCAGGGCCTAATCCTTCTGCTTCTTAATGCTTTCCTAGTGCCCAGGCTCAGTGAGGCCAATGTATTTTGCCCATTCAGTGTTACAGATAAAAAACAATGTCAGTTCATCAGAAGCATTTCTCACTGCATTGAGAAAATGTTTCTGCTATGTTTATGCAACAAAAAGGATAAGAAAAACTGCTTAGGACTATTGCAGGTTGTGAAGACCCTTAGCGATTTTTTCTCCACATGATGGACATATGAAGATAGCAAATACCATACCTGGTCCTCTGAGGAGTTAGCTGAAGTACTACATATCAGGAATTCAAACACCTCACAAGGAATAAAAACTTTCTAACTAACTTAAAGTATATAAAAGGCCAATACTGACAACTTACAGCAAAATAATGAAGAAGCACCCTCAAAGTATTTTCACTGCAAAATGCTTGTGGTAGAGGAGTTGCTACTAAGATCTGAGAGAATTTAGATCTGGAATAATTCAAAGAATCCAATTTAAGGGACTTCCTTATACAGTGCTGGCATCATATGTACTGAATAAATGATTATCAACTCAGTAGGATTCTGCTTTATTGCCATTTATTTTCTTACTTTCATTCAGTGCGTCCTAATGCTAACACTCTTGACCACTATTGTCTTCAGTGCCCCACAGTGAGAGATGTTTTACCACGAGGTCAGAACTTAATACAGATCTGCTCATTTTTACTTAATGATGACAACCTTGATGTTATTCTTTCTCGTTATCCTCACTTTGGTGGCCATTAATTATATTGAATTATACATATATTTTCTGTATGTTGCTGTACAATTCTGTTTGTGCATTCTGCGTTTCTCTTAGCTTTACTTTTGCATATAATGTACTCTGTGCTGCCATACTGTGAGTTGTGTGTTAGTATGCAGCAATGTTTTATCAATGTGTACACCTCCCTGTAAACTATGTTCAATTCTTTGTTTTGTATCCATTTGAAGCATTATTTGTATGAACTCATGTAATGTCTGACGCCTTGGCGCAATAAATTAATAAAATAAAATAAAAAATAATTCAGTGCGTCATACAACTTGCACTTGATGTATATACATGTGATCTATACTATTAGTGTCAATGGGACTGAAATAAACATAAAAATCTTAATAAGTCCATGAAGACTTTACTCTATGAAAGACATAGCCAAATGGAGAGTCCCAAGCTACTAGGTCGATCTACACATCAAGCAACTGAAATGCAAGAAAGACAAAAAGCTAGCCAAGCACTCACTTTTATTAACTCCCTCTTAAAAAAGGGTAGGAGATGGTAAACACATACACAAACATACTCATACATCAAAAAGTAAAAATATACATACAAACACACACATATTCAAGCCCGATCAGAGGCCAACATAAAGAGGATTACAGTATGCTTTATAGGCTGGCCTTGGTGCCAACAGTTTAATGCATTTGATATAGTATCTACCAGATCCTAATAACATGAAGAGGAGCAACACTCCTGAAGGCTGAGACAACATCTCCTTGGTAGAAACTTTTAAGGAGGTCAGGGAGTAAAAAAATAGAATAATTCCACTCTTTTCAGACATGTAAGTTTTCATATTTGAGTTGCGTTAGTTTAGTTAAGTTAGTTTGGTTAGGTTAATTAAGTTAGCTTGGTTAGTTACTTAGGTTAGATATATGAAAAGTTATAAAAAATTCATAAAACATCACAACCTATCAATAGAAATAGTTTGGTCCAAAAATAGAAGGGGTGCATAAAACAAATCTTTATTAATTTTATATCAATATTTAGTTATCTAAATAGGTCAACCCAAATTATATGACTTAAACAATAAAATCAATATGCTCTTAATCATTATAGATATTTTATCAAAGATTTGTACCTTTATTTCACCTTTTGTTATGTGGAAGTGAACATTTACCTTTGTCTTGCATATATCTATTGTTTTTTGTCTTCAATAATTGTCCTTAAAATTTTCTTTTCGACTGGACACATTTTTAATGTCTATTCGCATGTCTCCAAAAGCACTGATAGAATATTGGTAAATATTAATTGCCCATGTCTAAATTTTGAGGTGAAAATTATATTTTTCCTGTGGCTTCTGGTGTGTTCTGAAAGACTAGGAATTATTTACGATATTTATCCTATGGATTTTGATGTTTTTGAATGACTATGATCTTGAAAACTATCATATATTACTACTTCTTATATTAGGTTGGGTTAGGATGGGTCCTAACCTCACCTCACCTAGGGGAAAGCTTCCTCCTTAGCCGAGGCCGACCCCCTTCATTATTGAGAGGCGGCACCGGGTAAATATGGGGTTTATTATTATTGTCTTAGTGAGATCTATTATTCTAGCTATATCAAAAGCCATATTCAATTAATCCCCATAACTAAAATAATACCAATGGGGTTTAGTCCAAAAATAGAAGGGGTGCATAAAGCAAATCTAAACCGAATCAACCATACATTAATTAGCATGATTTTTTTTAGAGTAAGAGTTTTCCAGGAGTGGGTGACAAGAACTTTAAACTTATATTTTAAAGAATTATTATTTGATGAGGTATAAATATGAGTCTAGAGGGGAGCATAAAACGAATTTTAACCACTGCGGTAGTCTCATGTTGAGATATATTTACCCTTGTGAGTTTGCCCATTAAAATCTACCGACAAGTTCTCCATGGATCATCAAAAGGTGATCATGCTTTCCCACCATAAAAACTATAAAAGAACCTGAAACAAACGTTACGCATAAATTTCCTAAAAAAAAAAAAAAAAAAAATCAATTGACAATCTTAAGAGCATAAAAAAATAATGCTTGGAAAATCACACTCCTATTAATCTATTTACCTGGTTTTGAAGTATTAGTCCTTAAGCTGCGTTGATTAAAATACCTTATACGTCACAAAATATGTATTTTCACCCTAAAACTGAATGTGTAAATAGTTTATATCAACAGACAATCCAGCTTACAAAATACGCAAAGCTTGTAGCATAACACACTCTTCTTCTTCTTCTTCGTCTAAGATAGAAATCTTCGTCATCTATAGAACCCGGCGTGATCATTGTCCAAGTGGTTTAAAAATGAAAATAGAGTAGAATAAAGATAAATAGTCAATAATTTCTGGAAAACAAGAAAGAAATATTATATATCAATACCAGCAGACTGAAATGTGCTTGATATACCAGTTTAATAATACAATAACCAGAAAGAAAAGGGACACTTAAGCTGTGCCGTTTTAAAGGCAGAGCTCCTGAATCACACCTGGACATGCTGCCTAAACTATTCAGTTGTATGTAACATACTGAATGCGTTACCGATGGAGAAGAAACCTGTGCTACAATCCTAAGCGTCTACTTGAAGACAGAAAAGATTTTATCACAGCAGAAACAATCTCATATCGTACTTGTAAATCTATTGGACTAATATTCAACAGAACGAAAGGGAAAATTCGTGAATCCCTAGGGGAGAGCATGGCATGGTGGAGAAAGCTCAGATAAATGAAAAATACGAGCAAGAGAGCTTCCGTGTCCAAGACGAAGATACGTCATGGCGACCTCTAACTTAAAATGCCGGGAATCAGCCTACGGGCACCAATGCCATTCAAAGTTTTGTCTGTTTAAGGGGACCATTTATCAAGATTGCAAAAGTGAAGCAATGTTTCAACCCTGTCACTGATTCATCTTGCAATAATCACGCGGACTCTTTGATTGCTCTTGATTCATTTCGACCTGTGAGAGAGAGCAAGATCAATAAGCTCATATGAACCACCCATACCAAATCATATACCTTAGGCCCCCTCCCTACATTGCTATTAAAGAGTGTCCTGTCCTTGTGCCCTTATAGAATGATATTGTGAATGATTATCTTTCATTAGGAGCAATAGCATCAGTTCTCATGCAGATTAATGTTATTTCTGTCCTGATATAAAAAGTCCCTTGACCTAAAAGACTTGAGAATCTACCGGTCCATCTTAAGTCTTGCATATTCATCTATGTTGATAGAGCGTGACGTATTATCTCAGCTTGAGGAGCATTGTGGCATTTACAATATCAAGATGCATTTCCTGTCAGCTTACAGGAAACGCCATTCCACCAACACTGCTCTGACTCGAGTACAGAATGACTTCCTGAAGGTGTTGGACTCTCATTGGGGAGCAGTTCTTGTCCTCCTTGATTTGTCTGCTGCATTCAGTACAGCTGATCATGCAGTGTTACTTCATACTCTTATGTGTACAATCAGCATCACAGGAGAGGCAATGGCTTGGTTTTCATCATATATTACTGAACGTCACCAGTCCGTCAAGGCTGTGTCTTCCTATAGAGTTCTTCCGAATGGCATCCCCGAGCATTAACCAATTTTTATTTTTTTATGAGTGTGAAACCGGGAGAGGCAAAAAAAAAAAACTGCCCTCATCAATAAAGGCCAGGTCACGAGAAAATATTAAGATGAAGGAAAAGAAAAAGCTTATGGACAAGGCAGAGATGAGGTAATGACACACTGAGGAAAAGGATAGATTGAAGAAAATAGTCAAGGTACTGAGGACCTAGAGATCTGGAGGATTAGGCCCTGAGATGATGATAGATCCACTTTTGAAGGTAGATAGGTTATAAGAATTAGGAAAGAAAAAGGGAGGAAGAGAATTCCAGAATCTGGAGGTAGATGGGAAGAAGCAATCACTGCACAGACCAATCCTCGAGCTACAAATCTCCTCAAAGTACCTGTGAGATGAGGCCACAAGGCAAATGTTACGGAGGCCTTAGCAGTGGAGGAAGGATGAAACTCGCCAATTCATCAGAGCAGCGATGGAAGTAGTAGCGAAAGAAGAGAGAATAGAATGATACCTTATGGCACAGAGAAAGAGAATCCATATTAGAGGTAAGAGAAGGACCATTAATGTGTCTGACTACCTTAGATTCAACCCTATCAAGGAGATAAGTATAAGAAGATGCACCCCAAATGTGTGAGCAGTATTCTAAGCAGGGACAGATAAGACCTTTACAGATTTTAAGTAACTGTAAAGAGTTAAAGTAATGATGAAAGCGAAACGGAACCCCCAATTTTTTGGATGCAAATTTAGAAATTTGGATTATGTGATTCCTCCAAGACAAGTTAGAGGCTATCTGGATTCCTAATATGTTGATAGAATTAAGAGGATAAATTTTGTTAGCATCGAAGTTAACAGGCATATCAGGAGGAGAAGGAGATAAAGAGATAGTCAGAAACTGTTTCAAGGAGGCATTAAATTTAAGTAAATTTTCGGTGCCCCACTCAGATAACTTCTGGAAATCGGAGCTGAGAGTAGAAGAAAGAGAGATACGAGACTGATTACGAGTAGCAGATGAAAGTTGTGAAGAAAAGGCAGAGGAAAAGTGAAGGGTAGAATCGTCGGCAAAGGCGTGAAGAAGAGAGGAAGATGGAGACTGCAGAAGATCATTGATGAAGAGAAGGAACAGAGTAGGGGAAAGAACAGAGCCTTGTGGAACACCACTGGTAACAGGAATAGGCTAGACTGTTGCACCATCAACAACTTCAGATATAAAACGGTCAGAAAAAAACTGGAAATCAGAGAATAGAGAGAAGGAGTAAAGCAAGGAGTTTTGCCAACAGAACCTTGTGGCAGACACTAAAAAGCCTTAGAGATATCAAGGGCGACAACAAAGTATTCCCCATAGTTCCTCAGAGAAGATGACCATACCTGAGTCAATAGGACAGGAGGTCACCAGTGGACCTTGCCTTGCGGAAGCTGTCCTGGTGATCTGAGATAAGTGAGTTAGATTCAAGACATTTCAAGAAGTGAGCTTTGATCAAAGTTTTGAAAACTTTAGCGATAGAAGAGTTTAAGGCAACAGGTCAATAGTTTGAAGGAATAGAGTGGTCACCCTTCTTCGGAACAGGTTGCATTAGATTCATGCTTCTAAGATGAAGGATAGATACTGGTTGAGAGAATGAGGCGAAAAAGACGGCAAAGCCCAGGAGCCAGTTCATCTACAAACTCCTTAAGGAACCTTGCAGGGATACCATCGGGACCTGATGGCTTGCTTGTCTTCTTCATTGGCGAAGAACCTTATTAACTTCGTGTGAAGAAAGGATAAGGGAGGGTATAGGGTTAGAGATGGGTAAAGATTGAGGGACAGGTGTGCTGGAATAGTTTACGGAAGAGTTGGCAGAAAAATGACAGCGAAAGAGAGTGTCTTTGTCAGTGGGAGAGCAAGCTATAGAATCATCAGAACGAATGAGAGGGGGAAAGTTTGGGTCACAGAAGTTTTATGAGAGGCTTTTGGCTAAAGACCAGAAATATTTGTCAGTGGGAGAGGAGTTAAGGTCATTAACTTTCCTTCTTATAAAGGATGCCTTAGACCTTCGAATCTGAGCAGTACAGTGATTCCTTGTGACAATAAAAGCAAAGCGAGTTAAATCAGAAGGAGTGGCTTGGTATTACCGGTGTGTCCGATTCCTGGCCTAAATAGCCATGGAGCAGGTACGGTCAAACCAAGGATTAGGGGGAGAAAATGTTTTCATAGAGAAGGGGAAGTACGCTTCCAATCTCGAGGTTATGTTCACAGCTACTTTTAGGGCTACCTGATCTGGGTTGCGGGACCGAAAGCAGTATTCATCCCATGGGAAGTCAAAGAGGAAGTTAAGCAAATTTTCACGTTGGGTACTCTCAAAGTGCCAAACGCAACACTGAGTAGGAGGGATTGGCGAAGGTGGAGCGAAAATGGAAGAGATTGAGTTCACAGAGTGGTCATATTTAGGACACAATTGCTTTTCCTCTGTACTCAACCACTTGATAATGTAACAAAGGCTAGTGGCATGTACTTCCTTCTGCATGGAGATCACACACAGCTTTATCTGTCGTTCAACCCCAAATGCCCATCTTCTATCACTGATATGATGCAAGCCATCGTTTCCTGCACGAGATGCAGCAGTGATTGGATTCATTCTCGTTTTATATACGACAATCTGTTATTAGTTCCTCGAAATAGACTAGATTCTTATGGAGCCAGTGCTTTTGAAGTCGCAGACCATGGAATAGTGTTCCCTACCACATGAGCCACTTCATATCTTTGCCTACAATCAAGAGGAGCTTAAAGATTTACTTTTTGAGCTTTGCTTACCAGTGACATTTTGAATTGCTTTTAAAGTCTGTAAAAATCAATTTCAGATTTTATTGATGTACAGGGAAGGGAGTAGAGGGTCAGAGCATGAAAATATCCAATTAGAAATCGGTTTTTGGCAGGGTTCTGCCGGGATAGCATAAGGGAAACTTCTGGACATTATATGGTAATGATCTGCCTGAGTCTGTAAAAGCATATTTCTGAATACTTTGCGAATATGTAAAGATCGTGGAGACAGTAAAAGACGTAATTAGTAGTACAAAGCTACAAAATGATATCAATAGTCTGCAAGACTAATCATATGCATTCTCGTTTTATAAAGTTGAACTTTTTCAGTGCTTCAAAAGTTCAAGTGCTGTGATTACCTAATTGTGATTTTTACCTAATTGTGTTTACGGGAAAGAGCCCAAAACTCTTATCTTCCCGTCTCCTGATCGGTTCCATTTTGTACTTAGTGATACTTAGCATACCTGTCCTTAAAACTATGGATTGAGAGAGCATTAACTACCTCCTCGCTTAGCGAATTCCAATTATCAACTACTCTTACACTGAAAAAGTATTTCCTTTCATCCTGCAAAGAAGTTTTCTTACGAAGCTTCAAACTATGACCTCTAGTTCTAGAGCCAGCCAGTGCAAAATATCGATCCCTATCCACTCTATCATAACCATGAAGGAATTTAAAAACTGTCACCATATCCCCCCCTCAATCTTCTAGCTTCGAGTGATTGTAAGTCTAATTCCATCAGCCTCTCATCGTAATTGAGATTGCGTATTTCTGGTACCAGTTTTGTGGTATGTCTTTGAACTTTTTCAAGCTTGGCTATGTGCTTTTTCAAGTGCGGATTCCAAAAGGGGGCTGCATATTCAAGTTTTGGCCTCACATAGGTTACATAAATATTTCTGAGCATTTCTTTGTCCAAGTGCCTGAAGGCTACCCTTACCTTTGATAAGAAGGCATATGTTGCCCTTGCTGTGCCATTATATGTATTTCTGGAGACAAATTTGCCAGTATGTTTACTCCTAGAGCTCTCTCATTTTCTGTCTCTTGAAGTTGTAATTACCTAATTGTGATTACCTAATTGTGTTTCCGGGAAAGAGCCCAAAGCTCGAATCTTCCCTGTGTGTGTGTGTGTGTGTGTGTATGTGTGTGTGTGTGTGTGTGTGTGTGTGTGTGTGTGTGTGATTACCTAATTGTGATTACCTAATTGTGTTTACGGAAAAGAGCCCAAAGCTCGTATCTTCCCGTCTCCTCATTGGTTCCATTTTATACTTAGTGATACTTATCATACCTGTCCTTAAAACTATGGATTGAGATAGCATTAACTACCTCCTCGCTTAGCCAATTCCAATTATCAACTATTCTTACACTGAAAAAGTATTTTCTTACATCCTGCAAAGAAGATTTCTTACGAAGCTTCAAACTATGACCTCTAGTTCTAGAGCCAGCCATATCAAAATATCGATCCCTATCCACTCTGTCATAATCATGAAGGAATTTGAGGACTGTCACCATATCCCCCCTCACTCTGTGTGTGATTACCTAATTGTGATTACCTAATTGTGTTTACGGGAAAGAGCCCAAAGCTCGTATCTTCCCGTCTCCTGATCGGTTCCATTTTTAGACTTAGTGATACTTATCGTACCTGTCCTTAAAACTATGGATTGAGATAGCATTAACTACCTCCTCGCTTAGCCAATTCCAATTATCAACTACTCTTACACTGAAAAAGTATTTCCTTACATCCTGCAAACAAGTTTTCTTACGAAGCTTCAAACTATGACCTCTAGTTCTAGAGCCAGCCATATCGAAATATCGATCCCTATCCACTCTATCATAACCATGAAGGAATTTAAAGACTGTCACCATATCCCCCCTTACTCTTCTAGCTTCGAGTGATGGCAAGTCTAATTCCCTCAGCCTCTCATCATAACCGAGATTGCATATTTCTGGCACCAGTTTCGTGGCATGTCTTTGAACTTTTTCAAGCTTAGCTATGTGCTTTTTCAAGTGCGGATTCCAAAAGGGGGCTGCATATTCGAGTTTTGGCCTCACATAGGTTACATAAATATTTCTGAACATTTCCTTGTCCATGTGCCTGAAGGCTACCCTTACATTTGATAAGAATGCATATGCTGCCCTTACTACGCCATTTATATGTATTTCTGGAGACAAATCTGCCAGTATGTTTACTCCTAGATCTCTCTCATTTTCTGTCTCTTGAAGTTGTACTCCAGCCACCGAGTAGTCAAGCTTGGGCCTTCTTGCACTTGTACCCATTCTCATTACCTTACATTTTGAGGTATTGAATTTCATTAGCCACTTTTCTGACCACTCATGCAGATTATTTAGATCCTCCTGAAGTTCTCTACCATTGTTCTCGTTTTTTACTTTCTTCACAATCTTTGCATCATCTGCAAACATATTCATGAATGAATTTACAGACTCTGGTAGGTCATTTACATATACAAGGAACAAAAGTGGCCCTAAAACTGAACCCTGTGGAACTCCACTACTAACTCTTCTCCATTCAGACACTGAGTGTCTTACTCTAACCCTCTGTTCCCTTCCTTCTAAGTAAGTTTTTATCCATTCCAAGACATTTCCACCTATTCTAGCCATTGATTGCAGCTTCCTAATAAGTCTCCCATGTGGAACAGTGTCAAACGCTTTCTGGAAGTCAAGGAATATGCAATCTGCCCAGCCCTCTCTTTCCTGTAAGATTTGGCTTACCTCATCATAAAATTCTAATAAGTTTGTTACTGTTGATCTTCCTTCTCTGAAGCCATGTTGCCTCACTGACAAAAAGTTGAAGGATTCCAAGTGAAGAGAGATATGTTTCCTTAGTAGTTTCTCCATAAGTTTACAAACTATGCTGGTCAAGGAAACTGGTCTATAGTTCAGAGCCGTATCCCTCCTTCCCTTTTTGAAGATAGGTATCACATTTGCTTGTTTCCAGCATCTTGGAATCTCCCCCGACTCCAGTGACTCCTTAAATATGATACTTAGTGCCACTGATATTGTGTTTGCGCATTTTTTAAGCACATGAGGGGATATGTCATCAGGACCTGTAGCTTTATGAACATCTAAATCCATCAGCGCTTTGCATACCTCTGTGGCTGTAAGGTTGATGTTCTCTAATACCGGCCCTTGAGCTTCTATCACTGCAATCTGAGGGGGTGGGGTATTTTCTACTGTAAATACTGACTGAAACTCCTTGTTCAATTCTTTGCAGATCTCTTCGTCCGTCTCAGTGATGCTTCCATCCGCTCTCTTTAGCCTTAAAACCTGTTCTTTTACCTTCAGTTTTCCTCTGATAAAGCTGTGGAAAAGCTTGGGATTTTCTTTAGCCTTCCTGGTGATGTCCCTCTCATAATCTCTCTCTGCCTCTCTCCTTTTACTTAGGTAGTCATTTCTTGCTCTTTTGTAGGTTTGCCAGGCATTTATGTTTTTTCTCCTCCTATACCTTTTCCAGCATTTGTCTCTCCACTCCTTAGCTCTTTTACACCCATTATCGAACCATTTCTCTCTGGCATGAATTACACCTACTTTGGTGACAGGTATGCAGCAATCTACTATCTCCCCATATTTCTCACAAAAGATGTCATACATTTCTTGTACAGATTTGTTGTAAAATAAGGTTCTCCAGTCAATAACTGCAAAAAGCTCATTCATTTTGATGTAATCTCCTTTCGGATAGTTCCTCCTCATGTCCTCAGTGCCTCTACTCTCAGGAAGAATGTCTTCAATGATATACTCCATCAACAACACACAGTGGTCACTCTTTCCAATTGGTGGTTCATACTCATTATTTTCAATATCCAACACATTATCTGTGAACACTAGATCAAGTAGTGATGGCTCAACCCCACCCCTGGCTCTTGTTGGTTCCATTACATGTTGGTGTAGGAAATTCCCTTGTACGCAATCTAGGAATCTTGCCCCAAATGAGTCCTCACCATTGTGTGGGTCAAGATTTATCCAATCTATCTCTTTATGATTAAAGTCTCCCATAATCAAAATCCTACATTTTTTCTCCCGTGCCATGTTAACAACTGAGTTTATGACTTCAATAGTACCTATATGACTTTCCTCATAAATTTCAAGCCTATTTTGGTTCCTTGGTGGGTTGTATACAACAGTTATGTGTGATTACCTAATTGTGATTACCTAATTGTGTTTACGGGAAAGAGCCCAAAGCTCGTATCATCCCGTCTCCTGATCGGTTCCATTTTATACTTAGTGATACTTATCATACCTGTCCTTAAAACTATGGATTGAGATAGCATTAACTACCTCCTCGCTTAGCCAATTCCAATTATCAACTACTCTTACACTGAAAAAGTATTTTCTTAGATCCTGCAAAGAAGTTTTCTTACGAAGCTTCAAACTATGACCTCTAGTTCTAGAGCCAGCCATATCAAAATATCGATCCCTATCCACTCTATCATAACCATGAAGGAATTTAAAGACTGTCACCATATCCCCCCTCAATCTTCTAGCTTCGAGTGATGGTAAGTCTAATTCCCTCAGCCTCTCATCATAACTGAGATTGCATATTTCTGGCACCAGTTTCGTGGCATGTCTTTGAACTTTTTCAAGCTTAGCTATGTGCTTTTTCAAGTGCGGATTCCAAAAGGGGGCTGCATATTCGAGTTTTGGCCTCACATAGGTTACATAAATATTTCTGAACATTTCCTTGTCCATGTGCCTGAAGGCTACCCTTATATTTGATAAGAATGCATATGCTGCCCTTACTATGCCATTTATATGTATTTCTGGAGACAAATTTGCCAGTATGTTTACTCCTAGATCTCTCTCATTTTCTGTCTCTTGAAGTTGTACTCCAGCCACCGAGTAGTCAAGCTTGGGCCTTCTTGCACTTGCACCCATTCTCATTACCTTACATTTTGAAGTATTGAATTTCATTAGCCACTTTTCTGACCACTCATGCAGATTATTTAGATCCTCCTGAAGTTCTCTACCATTGTTCTCGTTTTTTACTTTCTTCACAATCTTTGCATCATCTGCAAACATATTCATGAATGAATTTACAGACTCTGGTAGGTCATTTACATATACAAGGAACAAAAGTGGCCCTAAAACTGAACCCTGTGGAACTCCACTACTAACTCTTCTCCATTCAGACACTGAGTGTCTTACTCTAACCCTCTGTTCCCTTCCTTCTAAGTAAGTTTTTATCCATTCCAAAACATTTCCACCTATTCTAGCCATTGATTGCAGCTTCCTAATAAGTCTCCCATGTGGAACAGTGTCAAACGCTTTCTGGAAGTCTAGGAATATGCAATCTGCCCAGCCCTCTCTTTCCTGTAAGATTTGGCTTACCTCATCATAAAATTCTAATAAGTTTGTTACTGTTGATCTACCTTCTCTGAAGCCATGTTGCCTCACTGACAAAAAGTTGAAGGATTCCAAGTGAAGAGAGATATGTTTCCTTAGTAGTTTCTCCATAAGTTTGCAAACTATGCTGGTCAAGGAAACTGGTCTATAGTTCAGAGCCGTATCCCTCCTTCCCTTTTTGAAGATAGGTATCACATTTGCTTGTTTCCAGCATCTTGGAATCTCCCCCGACTCCAGTGACTCCTTAAATATGATACTTAGTGCCACTGATATTGTGTTTGCGCATTTTTTAAGCACATGAGGGGATATGTCATCAGGACCTGTAGCTTTATGAACATCTAAATCCATCAACACTTTGCATACCTCTGTGGCTGTAAGGTTAATGTTCTCTAATACCGACCCTTGAGCTTCTATCACTGCAATCTGAGGGGGTGGGGTATTTTCTACTGTAAATACTGACTGAAACTCCTTGTTCAATTCTTTGCAGATCTCTTCATCCGTCTCAGTGATGCTTCTATCCGCTCTCTTTAGCCTTAAAACCTGTTCTTTTACCTTCAGTTTTCCTCTGATAAAGCTGTGGAAAAGCTTGGGATTTTCTTTAGCCTTCCTGGTGATGTCCCTCTCATAGTCTCTCTCTGCCTCTCTCCTTTTACTTAGGTAGTCATTTCTTGCTCTTTTGTAGGTTTGCCAGGCATTTATGTTTTTTCTCCTCCTATACCTTTTCCAGCATTTGTCTCTCCACTGCTTAGCTCTTTTACACCCATTATCGAACCATTTCTCTCTGGCATGAATTACACCTACTTTGGTGACAGGTATGCAGCAGTCTACTATCTTCCCATATTTCTCACAAAAGATGTCATACATTTCTTGTACAGATTTGTTGCAAAATAAGGTGCTCCAGTCAATAACTGCAAAAAGCTCATTCATTTTGATGTAATCTCCTTTCGGATAGTTCCTCCTCATGTCCTCAGTGCCTCTACTCTCAGGAAGAATATCTTCAATGATATAATCCATCATCAACACACAGTGGTCACTCTTTCCAATTGGTGGTTCATACTCAATTTTTTCAATATCCAACACATTATCTGTGAACACTAGATCAAGTAGTGATGGCTCATCCCCACCCCTGGCCCTTGTTGGTTCCATTACATGTTGGTGTAGGAAATTACCTTGTACGCAATTTAGGAATCTTGCCCTGAATGAGTCCTCACCACTGTGTGGGTCAAGATTTATCCAATCTATCTCTTTATGATTAAAGTCTCCCATAATCAAAATCCTACATTTTTTTCCCATGCCATGTTAACAACTGAGTTTATGACTTCAATAGTACCTATATGACTTTCCTCATAAACTTCAAGCCTATTTTGGTTCCTTGGTGGGTTGTATACAACAGTTATTATAATGCTCTCTGACCCAGTATTTATGCGAGCAACAAGAAATTCATTGAACTCACTTTCTATAGCCAAGTTTATTTCTTCGACTTGAATCCTTTCACTTATGAGCAGTGCTATCCCTCCACCAGTCCTCTCAGATCTTTCAACCCTTAGTATTCTGAAACCCTTAGGAAAAACTGTGACACTGTTTATGTCCTCACTCAACTTAGTCTCTGTAATTGCTACTTGTGTGTGTGTGTGTGTTTGTGTGTGTGTCTGTGTGTGTGTGTGTGTGTGTGAGGCAAACTGACCACACTGCACAAGAAGTTCATATCATAAATCTGAAGGAAATTAGATCTGAAAAATTTGGATTTTTCTAGGCCTTCATTACTTCGAATATTCTCTCAGCCCGCCCTTTTCGTATTGTGTATCATCCTCTTATTTCTGCCTTGTCCTTGAAATTCTACTTTTTCTTCGTCTCAATCATTTTTTGGTGCCCGGGCCTGTTGAGAGCAACTCTCTTGCCTGTCCCGGTGTCACACTCATAAAAAGAAAACATATTTTACTACACTAAGAATATTGCAAAAATCAAATGAATTCTTTATTATAAAGCATAATATCACAGCTTTGGAATATAGTAAAAGTCTGGATAATTTTACATGACAGCGCACAATTACAAAATTGATCACATAATAATAAATTACTGTACAATCCACAGATTCATAAATATAACCACTTCATATTTTCCTACTTAACATATAGTTAACAGTCATTGAATTATTTGTACTTTGCTAATTCTGAAAAAAAAGCAAAGAAATGAATTATAGATCTTATCATTGAGGAGCATATATTCACGTTAAAGAAATTAATAGAAATATTTAGAAAGAACATGTAGAGCCCAGCTATTTAATATCATACTTAGAGAGCCTTTTATTTATCAGCACCATAAAGCTTAAAGTAGAATTGATCTTACGAGATATTTAAACTTTAGTTATTACAAATCTGTACTAGCCACATTTTTCATGAATTTGCTAAGTGCATTTTAGTAATAATTTTACAGTCACAGAGTCTTGTTCTCCACAACAGTCATTTCATATTCAAATATCTCTCCCCCCCCTTTTTTATTGCAATCCACGAGCATTTAAAATCTATATAAACTTATAGCCAACGATGGGAGCAGCAACTAATGGCAACCACATTCAGTGGCGATCATTTGATCATACTGTTTGAGGACGACATTACCTTCTGCATCGTAATAAAGTAGAGAAAGGTTACTATAGGCAGATGGCACACAACAAGGTCTTTGAACTCTTGGAAAACTACCACTGTGATTTATAATACTTTGTACAGTTGCATGATTGGTTGGATTAAGATTTTGATCCAGAGGATAACTGCATTCTCCCAGACACTGAAAGGCATTATAACTGCTCGGGGACACAATCCATGAAGACCATCCTATGCTGGCAAAGTCCACCATCATATCTCGCCTTTCACAACCCGAGGGTATAAGAGGGGCCACAATAGAAGTCGGTTCTACCACAGATCGTCTCATTCGCTTTAGCGTTGGTATTCCTGAATATTTCCTTAACTCTGAAAAAAAAAGAATAGAGAATGTACACATATGACACTCAAGGCCTTGGTTCTGTTATGTTTCGTACCTGTTCAAGATAACTAGATGGCTGTAAAGCCCTCTGAAGCTCTATAATTGTGTATGATACTGGAACCATTTTACCTGGTAACTCTTTTTTCTGCCAGTTGCCACCTCGAATATAAGTAACTGAACAGGTAAGAAACATGACCGGTATTATCTTGTGCTGCAAAATTGGCACATTAAATATCCGTTTACTTTTCATATATGAAAATACCTTTCCTAGTATGGTGATTAAAAATAGCCCTGTTGCCACTTCTAATATATATAAGATTCCATGTAAAGAATGTGATAAGTACTGTGTAGGCCAGACTAGAAGATCTTTAGATTTTCGTGTCAACCAGTATAAATATAACGTTCGAAGTTGTCTGTCGTCCAGTGAGGTCTGAGGTTAGCAGGGGCATGCACTCAGGGTAGCGATTAGATCTGCCAAAGCAAGTCCTTCGCAAGAAGGCAACAGTGCTAGACCTTGGTAGAAAAGGGAGTCTGTGACGTAAAACCGGAATATATTGACGGGATGCTTTTATAGTAGTAAGAAGTAAGGATATTATTACCAGAAGCATCTTGGAATCTGGACAACTAAATAGCAACTAAATTCATGGTTTATTTGTAATTGATCCAATATTATCAAACATGAACCATTCAAGTTTGAAAAAAGGAAATTTGGTAATAACAAAATATTCTTGTTTATTTACAATCAATTTTGTTTTATCACTATTTATGTCACTAATAATTGCTTCTGTCATTATTATTATTTTTATTATTATCATTATTATTATTATTATTATTATTATTATTATTATTATTATTATTATTATTATTATTATTATTATTATTATTATTATTATTATTATTATTATTATTATTATTATTATTATGGCGGGAAATACAAAACCTTAAACTTGGATTGCAGTTGCCAACTATGATTTTCCTATTTTGAGTTGCTAATTTTTCTTTTCTCCTGTCTCAGTATGTGTATATATCGGTTCTTTCGCTTCTATAAATTAGATATCTCTGAAGATAAGTTGTAAATAAATATACTCGAAAGCACTAAGGATCTCAAAATATCTTTCAATATCCTTATGTTGCCATAACCATCCACACACACATAGTCACACGCACACGCCTCATTAAGATTGTTATACACAAATGCTGATGGATTAGCTGGTAAGGCAGTAGAATTAAAAGATAGGATTCACAACAGTAAGGCAGATATAGTAGCAATTACAGAGACTAAGTTGAGTGAGGACATAAACAGTGTCACAGTTTTTCCTAAGGGCTTCAGAATACTAAGGGTCGAAAGATCTGAGAGGACTGGTGGAGGGATAGCACTGCTCATAAGTGAGAGGATTCAAGTTGAAGAAATAAACTTGGCTATAGAAAGTGAGTTCAGGGAATTTCTTGTTGCTCGCATAAATACTGGGTCAGAGAGCATTATAATAACTGTTGTATACAACCCACCAAGGAACCAAAATAGGCTTGAAATTTATGAGGAAAGTCATATAGGTACGATTGAAGTCATAAACTCAGTTGTTAACATGGCGCGGGAGAAAAAATGTAGGATTTTGATTATGGGAGACTTTAATCATAAAGAGATAGATTGGATAAATCTTGACCCACACAGTGGTGAGGACTCATTTGGGGCAAGATTCCTAGATTGCGTACAAGGGAATTTCCTACACCAACATGTAATGGAACCAACAAGAGCCAGGGGTGGGGATGAGCCATCACTACTTGATCTGGTGTTCACAGATAATGTGTTGGATATTGAAAATATTGAGTATGAACCACCAATTGGAAAGAGTGACCACTGTGTGTTGTTGATGGAGTATATCATTGAAGACATTCTTCCTGAGAGTAGAGGCACTGAGGACATGAGGAGGAACTATCCGAAAGGAGATTACATCAAAATGAATGAGCTTTTTGCAGTTATTGCTGGAGAACCTTATTTTACAACAAATCTGTACAAGAAATGTATGACATCTTTTGTGAGAAATATGGGAAGATAGTAGATTGCTGCATACCTGTCACCAAAGTAGGTGTAATTCATGCCAGAGAGAAATGGTTCGATAATGGGTGTAAAAGAGCTAAGGAGTGGAGAGACAAATGCTGGAAAAGGTATAGGAGGAGAAAAAACATAAATGCCTGGCAAACCTACAAAAGAGCAAGAAATGACTACCTAAGTAAAAGGAGAGAGGCAGAGAGAGATTATGAGAGGGACATCACCAGGAAGGCTAAAGAAAATCCCAAGCTTTTCCACAGCTTTATCAGAGGAAAACTGAAGGTAAAAGAACAGGTTTTAAGGCTAAAGAGAGCGGATGGAAGCATCACTGAGACGGACGAAGAGATCTGCAAAGAATTGAACAAGGAGTTTCAGTCAGTATTTACAGTAGAAAATACCCCACCCCCTCAGATTGCAGTGATAGAAGCTCAAGGGCCGGTATTAGAGAACATCAACCTTACAGCCACAGAGGTATGCAAAGCGCTGATGGATTTAGATGTTCATAAAGCTACAGGTCCTGATGACATATCCCCTCATGTGCTTAAAAAATGCGCAAACACAATATCAGTGGCACTAAGTATCATATTTAAGGAGTCACTGGAGTCGGGGGAGATTCCAAGATGCTGGAAACAAGCAAATGTGATACCTATCTTCAAAAAGGGAAGGAGGGATACGGCTCTGAACTATAGACCAGTTTCCTTGACCAGCATAGTTTGCAAACTTATGGAGAAACTACTAAGGAAACATATCTCTCTTCACTTGGAATCCTTCAACTTTTTGTCAGTGAGGCAACATGGCTTCAGAGAAGGAAGATCAACAGTAACAAACTTATTAGAATTTTATGATGAGGTAAGCCAAATCTTACAGGAAAGAGAGGGCTGGGCAGATTGCATATTCCTAGACTTCCAGAAAGCGTTTGACACTGTTCCACATGGGAGACTTATTAGGAAGCTGCAATCAATGGCTAGAATAGGTGGAAATGTCTTGGAATGGATAAAAACTTACTTAGAAGGAAGGGAACAGAGGGTTAGAGTAAGACACTCAGTGTCTGAATGGAGAAGAGTTAGTAGTGGAGTCCCACAGGGTTCAGTTTTAGGGCCACTTTTGTTCCTTGTATATGTAAATGACCTACCAGAGTGTGTAAATTCATTCATGAATATGTTTGCAGATGATGCAAAGATTGTGAAGAAAGTAAAAAACGAGAACAATGGTAGAGAACTTCAGGAGGATCTAAATAATCTGCATGAGTGGTCAGAAAAGTGGCTAATGAAATTCAATACCTCAAAATGTAAGGTAATGAGAATGGGTACAAGTGCAAGAAGGCCCAAGCTTGACTACTCGGTGGCTGGAGTACAACTTCAAGAGACAGAAAATGAGAGAGATCTAGGAGTAAACATACTGGCAGATTTGTCTCCAGAAATACATATAAATGGCGTAGTAAGGGCAGCATATGCATTCTTATCAAATGTAAGGGTAGCCTTCAGGCACATGGACAAGGAAATGTTCAGAAATATTTATGTAACCTATGTGAGGCCAAAACTCGAATATGCAGCCCCCTTCTGGAATCCGCACTTGAAAAAGCACATAGCTAAGCTTGAAAAAGTTCAAAGACATGCCACGAAACTGGTGCCAGAAATACGCAATCTCGGTTATGATGAGAGGCTGAGGGAATTAGACTTGCCATCACTCGAAGCTAGAAGAGTAAGGGGGGATATGGTGACAGTCTTTAAATTCCTTCATGGTTATGATAGAGTGGATAGGGATCGATATTTCGATATGGCTGGCTCTAGAACTAGAGGTCATAGTTTGAAGCCTCGTAAGAAAACTTGTTTGCAGGATGTAAGGAAATACTTTTTCAGTGTAAGAGTAGTTGAAAATTGGAATTCGCTAAGCGAGGAGGTAGTTAATGCTATCTCAATCCATAGTTTTAAAGACAGGTATGATAAGTATCACTAAGTCTAAAAATGGAACCGATCAGGAGACGGGAAGATACGAGCTTTGGGCTCTTTCCCGTAAACACAATTAGGTAATCACAATTAGGTAATCACACAAGCACACATACACATACACACACATAAATATATATATATATATATATATATATATATATATATATATATATATATATATATATATATATATATATATATATATATATATATATATATATATATATATATATATATATGAATCATTTTTTACCCCGACCGGGACTCGAACCTAGGACTTATGATTACTAAGTCAAGGCGCTACCACTACACCACAGAAGGTTAAAAGGAATCCAACCTTATAGCTTATATCTGCTATACTTAGGAATGAACGCATTCTAACTGAATGCCACTATGTTCATATTACAGATTCCCCAACCTCACTCGTGGCTTCATTTCATAAGTCCAAGGTTCGAGTCCCGGTCGGGGTAAAAAATGATTCATGTTTTCACATATGTGCTTATTTGATAATTTCATGGCCCGAATGAGATTGGGATTTGAATTAAATGCTAAAATGAAGCCACGAGTGAGGTTGGGGAATCTGTAATATGAACATACTGGCATTCAGTTAGAATGCGTTCATTCCTAAGTATAGCAGATATAAGCTATAAGGTTGGATTCCTTTTAACCTTCTGAGGTGTAGTGGTAGCGCCTTGACTTAGTAATTATAAGTCCTAGGTTCGAGTCCCGGTCGGGGTAAAAAATGATTCATGTTTTCACATATGTAATGTGCTTATTTGATATATATATATATATATATATATATATATATATATATATATATATATATATATATATATATATATATATATGTAAAACTTTTTTTCCATAAGTGTGACACCGGAACAGGCAAAAACTGCCCTAATCAATAAAGGCCCGGGCACAAGAAAACACCAAGACGAAGGAAAGAAAATGTTATGGACAAGGCAGAGATGAGGTAATATCACACAAAGGAAAACGACAGACAGACAAAACAGTCAAAGTACAGAGGACCCAGAGGTAGGGAGGACTAGGCCCTGAGACGACGATAGATCAGCTTTTTGAAGAATAATAGGTCATAAGAATTAGGAAAGACAGAAGGAGGAAGAAAGTTCCAGAGTGTGGAGTTAGAAAGGAAGAAGCAGTCGCCGCACCGACCAATCCACGAGCTACAAATCTCCACACGGTACCTGTGAGATGAGGTCGCTTGGTGAGTGTTACGCGGCCTCGGCAGTGGGGGAGGGATGCAACTCGCCAACTCATCAGAGTAGCGATAGAAAAGAGAAAGGGAAGATAGCTTACGGCAAAGAGAGAGAGAATCCAAGGCGCTACCAACTACCGATTACTACCAACTAGTAATTATAAGTCCCAGGTTCAATTCCCGGTCAGGGTAAAAATGATTCGTGTTTTCACATATGGCAATGTGCTTATTTGGTTATTACTGGTCCCGAATGAGATTGGGAGTTGAATTAAATGCATAAACGAAACCACGAGTGAGGTTGGGGGAAACTGTAATATGAACATAGTGACATTCATATAGAATGCGTTCATTCCTAGTTTAGCAAATATAGCTGTAAGGTTTGTTTCCCTTTAAGACCTTCTGTGGTGTAGTTGGTAGCTCCTTGGCACAGAAATTATGTGTCCTAGGTTCAAGTCCCGTCGGGGTAAAAATTATTCATGTTTTCGCATATGGCAATGCAGTGAAAATGGATGATCTGAATGGTCTTTTCCTCAGGGCACTTAGACTTTGCGACCCTCCTTATATTGATAATGAGGTGAACTCTCTTAAGGGAAGTTTTAGAAAGCTAGCGTGCCTTAACCGCTTCATCCAAAAAGCATTGAGGAAAACCAAAAGGAGGCATTTCGGACTGAAAAGTAACTGCATTTGAAATCCAATTAAAAAGGGACGTCTGAATACCTCATACACCCCAAGGCTGGATACATTATTTAGCATTAATGAGAATGAAAGGAATATGGAAATTGTTTTCAGTTTTAAACAAACAATTTGGAAGTCACCGTAGCTCAAACGGTAGCGTCTGCGACTCTGAGGCGTCAGGTCGTGGGCTCGCGCCCCGTCACGATCTGAGGTTAGCAAGGGCATGCACTCAGGGTAACGATGAAATCTGCCAAAACAAGTCCTTTGCAAGAAGGCAACCGTTCTCGCCCTTAGTTGAAAAGGGAGTCCGTGACGTAAAACCGGAACTATTAGGAAGAATATATGCAGAAAGAGACATAGTGAAAATTAAAGAGATCATTAGAGAGGGAAAGGAGTTGTATATGTTTTTTCTTGAAAAAAAAAGTATGGCTATTAGTGTTAGAATTGCTTAGAATAATAATTCTAGTTTAGGAGTAGCAAATAGTGTATTAGTAGAACATAAAATAACTTGTAATCACAGAATAAATTTTAATACCTGTTGCATAGTATAATATATCGGTATAACTAGCGTTAGAAGTGTGGTAGAAGGTGTTTCATTAAAGTCAATAGATGCACTGAGGCAATATAAATTTCACATCTGAGGATAATACTAAAAAAAAAAATTGTGGTTAGAAATTGGAGATTTGCATAGAATAATGAAATCTTGAAAATACCTTCACTTGAAAGAGTAATAGTAGTAGTAGTAGTAGTAGTAGTAGTAGTAGTAGTAGTAGTAGTAGTAGTAGTATATCGGTAGATTTGCATAGAATAACGAAATCTTGAAAATACTTTCAATTGAAAGATTAGTAGTAGTAGTAGTAGTAGTAGTAGTAGTAGTAGTAGTAGTAGTAGTAGTAGTAGTAGTAGTAGTAGTAGTAGTAGTAGTAGTAGTAGTAGAATATCGGTAGATTTGCATAGAATAACGAATTTTTTAAAATACTTTCAATTGAAAAAGTAGTAGTAGTAGTAGTAGTAGTAGTAGTAGTAGTAGTAGTAGTAGTAGTAGTAGTAGTAGTAGTAGTAGTAGTAGTAGTAGTAGACACCTTACCTTGATGTGGGGAAGAAGTCAATGTTTCAGAAGAGGAGACCCGAAGGTGCTGAGGACTCGTGTTGAAAAGCACTAGAAAAGGTCTTCTTGCATCTCGAGGCCGATGATGAAGATTAATCGACAACACTTCGCCATTTGCGATCACAGCCGTAACGTGAAAAATAATTGACGTATATCTAGAGCTTTCAGAGGTGTCATTATCACACAAAGATGAAGGTGAAAAACAGTCTCCCGTCATTATATTTTGGAAGTTAGATTTGAGCCACCTGCCAACTCGAATGACTCTCCAACCACTGCTGTGTGATGCCACTTCTTGCATCTCGAGTACGCTCTCCAAACCTCCCACTTCTCCCGACACCTGAAGCTGAAAGGATGAATTCAACTACATCAATATTTAAATATTCACCTTTATATATTCAAGGCATGATCTGTTCGAGGCTTTGTCTTCCCAAATAATAATAATAATAATAATAATAATAATAATAATAATAATAATAATAATAATAATAATAATAATAATAATAATAATAATAATAATAATAATTATAATAATAATATTAATAATAATAATAATAATAATAATAATAATAATAATAATAATTGTGATAATTACCATATAGTTATTATCTTGCAAACTGTGTCTGTGAGATTTCTGAAGCTTTGAGAGAAACACATGTAATTCTGCTTCAAGAATATCTTCCTTCTCTTGTAAGCCACTGACAATGAAGGTAATGCTTGAACCAACCCTACCTTCTGGAAAGAGAGAAAATGAAATAAAATTACTACTACTATTACTACCGTTTCTACTACTGCCACTATTACTACTACAACTACTACTACTACTACTAATACGAATCCTACCTATAATAATAATAATAATAATAATAATAATAAAAATAATCGTAATAATAATAATGATAATAATAATAATGATAATAATAATAATAATAATAATAATAATAATAATAATAATAATAATAATAATAATAATAATAATAATAATAATAATAATAATAATAATAATAATAATAATAATAATAATAATAATGTTGGTCAAATGTATATAGATACATAAGTCTTGCAGCGATAATCCGTTTGATGATAAGTTCTGTGGCTTTCATAAATTTACGTCTACTAGCACAGTAATTCTGTTCGTTCCTACCTCAATGGGTCATCCATGACCCTGCTCCACCCATCCATGGGTGGAGAAGCTAAAACAACATTCCTACCTCTTTGGGAGAACGCTCTGACAACGTTGGCTCCATAAGGTCCCGGAAATCTTGTGATGCCACTGGAATCAGCCACAGACTTGTACAGATCAACCATAAACTGGGGGGGATTTGAGTGCCATCGACGAACACCAGGTTCTGTTAAACCCAAGGCCTTTGGACACAAAATAATAAAAAAAAGAATTAAATACATGTTCACGTATTCAAACGCTAGCAATGTAAAAATAATGACAAAATTAGATAACATATGAATTACTGATTTTAAAAAGTGGAAGAAGTACACACATAAACGCTCACATACACATATATAAACACACACGCCTGCGCTCAATATATATATATATATATATATATATATATATATATATATATATATATATATATATATTTTTACTCCGACCGGGACTTGAACCTAGGACTTAGTAATTATAAGTCCTAGGTTCAAGTCCCGGTCGGAGTAAAAAAGAAAAAGATTCATGTTTTAACATATGTAATGTGCTTATTTGGTTATTGTTGGACCCGAATGAGATTGGGAATTGAATTAAATGCGAAAATGAAGCCACGAGTGAGTTTGGGGAATCTGTAATATGAACGTAGTGGCATTCAGATAGAATGCGTTCATTCCTAAGTATAGCAGATATAAGCTATAAGGTTGGATTCCTTTTACTCTTCTGTGGTGTGTAGTTGATAGCGCCTTGACTTAGTAATTATAAGTCCTAGGTTCAAGTCCCGGTCGGGGTAAAAAATTATTCATGTTTTCACATATGTAATGTGGTTATATATATATATATATATATATATATATATATATATATATATATATATATATATATATATATATATATATATATATATATATATATATATATATATATATATATATATATATATATATATATATATATATATATATATATAAACTGTTAAATACAGCATTAAATGGTAAAGAAGCCCATAAGTGAAACAACACAGAGAAAATAACGCTATATTTAGGGTCCAAACTGAACCCTTTCTCAAGCATTTGTACTTCAGAAAGGGTCCTATATATCACTAAAACCTTAGCACGAGGGTCTGCCCATCTCTTTTTTCTCTCTTACTTTATTTAATTTTCGTGCTTTTCCCACCAATTCCCTTATATCTTTAATCCCCTCCATTTTTTCCACCTCCTATCCTATCCCATCCGGAAAAAAAAAAAAAAAAAAAAGTCCAGCTAAAATCCGCAATACATCGTCATTTTCTGTGTTGCTTCGCTGATGGGCACCCTTAATTTATATATATATATATATATATATATATATATATATATATATATATATATATATATATATATATATATATATATATATATATATATATATATATATATGTGTATATATATATATTTATATATATATATATATATATGTGTGTGTGTGTGTGTGTGTGTGTGTGTGTGTGTGTGTGTGTGTGTCTAAATATAACGAAAATATAAACACGTCACACAGATGTATAGAGTCTGCTACGAAGGAGAAATTAACGACGGAGTCTTGAGATCTTTCAGACTGTATATTAGTCCATCTGAAGAGCGTCCGAAGGTGGACTAACATACAGTCTGAAAAATCTCAGTATTCCGTCGTTCCATTATTATTATTCGCAGCAGACCATTATGCGCACACAATCAAACACACACATGCATACGTTAAGTGAGGAGGTGGTTTAATGCTAAATCAATCCATATTTTTAAGGACACGAATGGTAAGTATCACCAGCACCAAAATAGAACCGATTAGGAGACGGGGAGCTAAGAGCATGGGGCTCTTTCCCGTAAGCAAAATTTGGAAATTACAATTAGGTAATTGCACACACACACACACAAGCTTACTTAGCAAGAAGGGAACAGACGGTTAGAGTAAGGCACTCTGTATCTAAATGGAGAAGAGTTAGTAGTGGAGTTCCACAGGGTTCAGTTTTAGGGCCAATTTTGTTCCTTGTATATATAAATGACCTTCCAGAGTCTGTAAATTCATTCATGAATATTTTTGCAGATTATGCAAAGATTGTGAAGAAAGTAAGTGACGAGAACAATGGTAGAGAACTTCAGGAAGACCTAAATAGTCTGCAAGAGTGGTCAGAAATGTGGCTAATGAAATTTAATACTTCTAAATGTAAGGTAATAAAAATGGATACAAGTGTAAGAAGGCCCAAGATTGACTACTCGGTGGCAATAGTAGAACTTCAAGAGACAGAGAATGAAAGCGATCTAGGAGTAAACATCCTGGCCGATTTGTCTCCAGAAATGAATATAAATGGCATAGTAAAGTCAGCACATGCTCTCTTAGCAAATGTAAGGGTAGTATTTAGGCACATGGACAAGGAAATGATCAGAAATATTTATGTAATCTATGTGAGGCCAAAGCTTGAATATGCAGCCCCCTTTTAATATCCACACTTGAAAAAGCACGTATTTAAGCTGGAAAAAGTTCAAAGACATGCCACGAAAGTGGTGCCAGAAATACGCAATCTCAGTTATGAGGAGAGGCTGAGGGAATTTGACTTACCATCACTCGAAGCTAGAAGATGAGGGGGGATATGGTGACAGTGTTTAAATTCCTTCATGGTTTTACCAAAGTGGATAGGGATCGATATTTCGATATTGCTGGCACTAGAACTAGACTTCATAGTACAGTGGTAACGCGCTGGCTTCGCATTCACGAGGTCGAAAGATCGGTCCCCGTCCAAGACCGAGAGTTTAAGCTGTTTACTGGCAGGAACTGCTGTGGTTGGACATCACAGTGGGGGGTTGGGGCTTGCCCTGGCTGACGAATACCCATTGTATTGAAATAGAAATAAAGGTTAAAAAAAAAAAAAATTAAAAAAAAAAAAAAAATTCTTTGCAGGACATAAGGAAGTACTTTTTTGGTATAAGAGTAGACGATAATTGGAATTCGCTAAACGAGAAGGTAGTTAATGCTAACTCAATCCATGGTTTTAAGGACAAGTATGATAAGCATAACCAAGTACAAAATGGAACCGACAAGGAGACGGGGAGTAACAAACTTGGGGCTCTTTCTCATAAGCATAATTAGGTAATGACAATTAGGTAATGACACACACACACACACACACACAAACACACTAGAGGTCATAGTTTGAAGCTTCGTAAGAAAACTTCTTTGCAGGATGTAAGGAAATACTTTTTCAGTGTAAGAGTAGTTGATAATTGGAATTGGCTAAGCGAGGAGGTAGTTAATGCTATCTCAATCCATAGTTTTAAGGACAGGTATAATAAGTATCACTAAGTATAAAATGGAACCGATCAGGAGACGGGAAGATACGAGCTTTGGGCTCTTTCCCGTAAACACAATTAGGTAATCACAATTAAGTAATCACACATACATACATGCATATATATATATA
The DNA here is from genome assembly GCA_037179515.1 of Halocaridina rubra. Lineage (NCBI taxonomy): Eukaryota > Metazoa > Arthropoda > Malacostraca > Decapoda > Atyidae > Halocaridina > Halocaridina rubra. Next base: position 140,639 of record JAXCGZ010013259.1, on the reverse strand, counting down.
TATATATATATATATATATATATATATATATATATATATATATATATATATATATATATATATATATATATATATATATATATATATACACGCAAGCGCTAAGCGAGAACGGAAACACAGTTTTAGCAGCTTTACCTCTGGTCGAAGTAAAACTTTAATTTTCAGCGTATTTCTGAGGTGAACGCACCTTAAGAAGCTGCTTAGTTGGGGTTTGTTGAGGATAAGAAGACTGTTTTTCATTGAGTTCCATTGGATATTGTGATGAGGATGTCCCTGTTAAGACGCAAGTGGCACCTGTGATTATGATAAGGATGAGATCTTTCAGCATCATTGTTTACCACTTAACTGTAGAGTTGATTGTGTATGTGTGATCGAGATGACAGATGAAGCAGATCTGAAAGTTGATTCTCTGAGCGTAGCTATTTACGCTCAAGACGACAAGGTGAGGAGGCTTGACTTTGTACTCGAGGGGGCGGGGCCTTCTGCTGTCACCAATAGCTGTCGGTCTTACGCATATTTTGGAGCTAATTCTAAGCTCTCAGTCACAATAATATGCACGATAAAATTTTGCAATTCGAATGGTCTGTTACTAAAGCTTCGAAGTCTATGCGGGGCATCTCTACGTTAGGACACTGACTGTACCACAGTTCTTCATCGGAACTCAGCAACGTAAACCACGTTGGTGGGGGAAGGGTGAGGGTTCTTTATCACAGCAACAAGTCCCAGCAGCCTTGTGGAGGTCATCATCTCTTAGTTAAAGGGGAGGAATCTGCTCCTGAAGATGGTATCCATGTTTAAACCATCAAGGATACCCGCGTGGGACAGCGATGATTCATCATCCATCTTACTTTCCAACGCTCTTTGCCAAGAAAACAATAGGATCTCTCCCTGCACTTCCGGCTATTGAGATCAAATGTGGAGTTTTGGAAAGTACGGGAAGATAGTGGAAGGGGGGGAGAGGAGGGGGAGGAGGAGGAGGAAGGTGAAAAAGGAAGAAGAATGAGTCACCGTTGGCGCCCGGGAGCCGCCTCTGTCGCCACACGTATCGTCATTGCAACGCATATTTGGTATACACTCTTGGCCCATTATCTTATCATTTTGCACAAAGACACAATACCTTTATTTCCAACATATTCCCTGAACGTGTAAGATGTTAAAGCATGCCAGGGTATTTAAGATGCCTCTTATTTATTCGCTTAGAAAGGCCTTTTTCTCTCTCTGTCTCGATGTTTATCCATCCATGCATCTATTCTTTCATCTGTCTCACTGTAAATGATATAATTACCTGCTAAATATATGATCCGATTTAATAACATTCATATTGTGTTCGACAATTTAATAGCTATTTAGTAGTAGTAGAATACATATATATATATATATATATATATATATATATATATATATATATATATATATATATATATATATATATATATTGCAAACTATTTGATTACCTGGCTGTTAAAGGACATTTATTTTCAATACAATTAGTTTTTAATTTATGTTACATATAAGAAAAGTTGAAAGTGAATGAGAGCTGACTTCGACCACTTGCTTCAAATGCTGCTATTACCACTACTATAACTACTGCTATTACATATGCTAGTTGGCACTTGGGGCAATTAAAGAATGTATACTACCATCGAACATAATTACATTTTATAACAACCATGAATTTAAAAATGATGCAATCCATAAGGACAAATTACCTGACTCGTTTTCTTCGATTATACTTTGCCAGTTTAACTGCCCCAAATGCTAACTATCATATGTTGGTTCAACAAAAAAATGTTTCTTAAGGGGGGTTTACACAGTCAAACGGTTCGTCGAACGCGGTTCGACAGACAAGTGTTTGAAGTGATGTTCGAACGTGTGAACGGGGTATTTGGTTGGCGAACACGTTCGACAAACGTGTTCGACAACCAAATACCCCGTTCACACGTTCGAACATCACTTCAAACGCTTGTCTGTCGAACCGCGTTCGACGAACCGTTTGACCGTGTAAACCCCCCTTTAGTCAGATACCACGAACACCATTGGTTCATCTTGCCGTTCTGGTAAAATATTGTCAGCACATGTACTCTCAAGCATTCGTGAACATTGTTCTAAACTCTGTAAGTGCGATTTCATTTTGTCGTACTGGAAAAATATTGTCAGCACAAGAAAGCTCAAGCATTCGTGAACATTGTTCTAAAATCTGTAATTGCGACATCATTTTGTCGTTCTGGAAAAATATTGTCGGCACAAGTTAGTTCAAGCATTCGTGAACATTGTTTCAAAGTCTGTAAGTGCGATTTCATATTGTCGTACTGGATAAATATTGTCAGCGCAAGTAAGCTCAAGATTCGTGAACATTGTTCTAAAATCTGTAACTGCGATATCATTTTGTCGTTCTGGAAAAATATTGTCAGCACACATTAGTTCAAGCACTCGTGAACATTGTTCTAAAGTCTGTAAGTGCGATTTCATTTTGTCGTACTGGAAAAATATTGTCAGCACAAGTAATCTCAAGTATTCGTGAACATTGTTCTAAAATCTGTAAGTGCGATATCAATTTGTCATTCTGGAAAAATATTGTCAGTAAAAGTTAGTTCAAGCATTCATGAACATTGTTCTAAAGTCTGTAAGTGCGATTTCATTTTGCCGTACTGGAAAAATATTGTCAGCACAAGTTAGTTCAAGCATTCGTGAACATTGTTCTAAAGTCCGTAAGTGCGATTTCATTTTGTCGTACCGGAAAAATATTGTCAGCACAAGTAAGCTCAAGATTCGTGAACATTGTTCTAAAATCTGTAACTGCGATATCATTTTGTCGTTCTGGAAAAATATTGTCAGCACAAGTTAGTTCAAGCATTCGTGAACATTGTTCTAAAGTCTGTAAGTGCGATTTCATTTTGTCGTACTGGAAAAATATTGTCAGCACAAGTAAGTTCAAGATTCGTGAACATTGTTCTAAAATCTGTAACTGCGATATTATTTTGTCGTTCTGGAAAAATATTATCAGCACAAGTTAGTTCAAGCATGCGTGAACATTGTTTTAAAGTCTGTAAGTGCAATTTCATATTGTAGTACTGGAAAAATATTGTCAGCACAAGTAAGCTCAAGCATTCGTGAACATTGTTCTAATATCTGTAACTGT
>JAXCGZ010013259.1:102500-110000 GCA_037179515.1 Halocaridina rubra | reverse complement strand
CATTCAAATTGATGTCATTACTGCTCTCTTGTTTGTTGTTGTTGTTGTTGCTGTACCGGTTTTACGTCACGGACTCCCTTTTATACCAAGGGCTAGGACGGTTCCCTTCTTGCGAAGGACTTGTTTTGGCAAATGTAATCGTTACCCTGAGTGCACGCCCTTGCTAACCTCAGACCGTGACGGGGCGCGAATCCTCGACCTGACGCCTCAGAGCCGCGGACGCTTCCGCTTGAGCCACGGCGACTACTTACTGCTCTCTTGTTTACAAACATGAACATCGTGGAACAAGCGACGTGGTGCAAGCGATTACGGATAGCTGGGAGGTTGCAACTAATCTAAGCAAACAGCGATTTGTTATTCTGTTTTTTAGTGTGACACCAATACAAGCAAAAATAAATACGAACAAACAAAACTGCCTTCATCGGGCCTGAGCACGAAGAAAACAAAGTACAGAGAAAGAGATACACAATACTCTCTTAAACCATTTAAGCTCCCAAATAAATGTTGCTTACTCAAACTAGTTTCTATAACCAACAATGATTTTAGCAGCAAAATACTGAATTTTTTGGATATTGCTGAGCATTTGGCTATGTGTATAAGAACTAGAGCCTCGAATATTATTTTCCTACTATGCTGTCAAATAATTTTTCATTTCTATATAAGAACAGAGTTGCAACATTTGAAAATACAGAGTGTGCAGAAAGGTGACAGTAGAAAAACAGCTGATGAAAGCAAATTTTATTCTTAACTCATACTCTCTCAAACAACAACAATTACATGATCGTACACCTCTCAAAGGAAAAAAGGAAAATAATGCAACATTCAGAACAAAAACATTTTTACAACTTGGGAGCAATAAAACAAATAAATATGATATAGAATTATAAAGCTTAATGTCATTACAAAATGAACATAAAAAATAAAAAAAACACCAATTCTGTATAGGCAGAGAAAATTTGCATCACATTATAAAACCGTATTATATGCTACTAAGCAAATTTACAAAGGAAATAAAACTCCTTCTCTGTTCAGTCTTTAGGGAGTTTAATCATTTTGCCTGATCTTTTTTGTACAGGACACAGATTAGGTCGCTTTCACGTCGCACGTGGCATGCCACGTGGCACACCAATTGAAAACAAACATCCGGAAATATATGAAACCCTTCACACAGGAGTGACATGACACGTCCCACGTGCCACGTGTGACGTGCCACTTTGATGTGAAAGTGGCCCTATTATTATTAATTTTGATTGCAATAGCATTATGATATGGAAACTTAATATCACTATGAAAATCAACATGATACTTACTCTTAGTTCCAGTATCAAGTGGCATCAAAGTACTACAGAAGATAGAATTATCAATGGGTATTTCAACAGGCTGTTCTAAAAAAAATCAATTTTTATGGCTGTTTCTTGGGTTTCTCTATATCAGTCTCGGCCGATATTAAGTCAAGATCTACTAAATGGTAAGTTATTACTTCTGTGGGCCTGAGGAAATCTTGATAATTTGTTATAGTTACATCAATGAGGATTTTACATGTACCTGTGGTGGGAGTATGATTGGCAGTTGCTGAAAAAACTTAGCTTATTTATAGTTTCCTTAAGCTTTGGTTAGAAGGAAAGAAATCATTTATATTACCAAGTAGGATTTTTTTTTCTTTCACATGATAGTTGTGATCTATATAAATATATTAAAATGTTTTTGTGGAGGCGTGAGGATGTCTATATATAGTACCTATTATGACTGATGGTGATTTTCATAACTATACTCTTATCTATAAGTCTTCAACCCCTTTCCAAGAGGGGAGGGGGTCAGTCATTTTTGTTTTTACACTTTTAAGGTATCTACGGACATACGTACAAGAACCACCTTCCTGACAATCATCATATCGAAGTATATTAATACCTTCTATGTAAAGCAAGCTATGTTGCATATTAGTATTTAAGCAGTCAATATTGCTTTCAGTGGTTAACGCCTTCATTGAATCAGAACATGAGAGCATTCATCTAGCTTTAAAGTGTTCAGTTTTAAAGCCTAAACTGTTTCTATGTTGAGCACTATCTGATTATTTTCTTTGCCTAAGCTTAATTCTTATTATATAGTAAGCACTGTCTTCTTTTCTGGCTGAGTTTTTTTTTTTTTTTTTTTTTTGTGACACCATGACAGGCAGAAACTGCCCTCATCAATAAAAGCCTAGGCACGAGAAAATACCAAGACGAAAGAAAAGAAAAAGATTAAGGACAAGGTAGAGATGAGGTAATGTCACACAAAGGAAAAACGACAGACAGAAAAAAACAGTCAAAGTACAGCGATCTGCTTTTTGAAGGATTATAGGTGATAAGAATTAGAAAAGACAGAAAGAGGAAGAGAGTTCCAGAGTTTAGAGGTGGATGGGAAGAAGCAGTCGCTGTACCGACCAATCGGCGAGTGCTACGCGGCCTCGGCAGTAGGGGAGGAATGCAACTCGCCAACTCGTCAGAGCAGCTATGGAAGTAGTAGCGATAGAAAACAGAAAGGGAAGATACCTTAAGGCGAAGAGAGAGAGAGAATCCAGATTAGACGTAAGAGTAGGATCATTAATGAGTCTGACTGCCTTAGATTCAACCCTATCAAGGAGATAATTATAAGAAGAAGCACCCCAGATTTGCGAGCATTATTCTAAGCAGGGACGGATAAGACCTTTATAAATTTTAAGTATCTGTAAAGAGGAAAAGTAATAACGAACACAAAACAAAACCCCAAATTTTTTGGATGATGATTTTGAAATTTGGTATATGTGATTCCTCCAAGACAAGTTAGAGGCTATACGGATTCCTAATATGTTGATAGAATTAAGAGGGTAAACTTCGTTAGTTTCGAAGTCAATAGGGTTATAAGAACATAAGAACATAAGAATAGAGGACACTGCAACATGCCTACTGGCACACACGAGGCAGCCAAAAACTGTCTTGGAGGCAATGAAGTTGACTAAATATTGAGTGCCCCACTCAGATACTCTCTGCAATCGGAGTTGAAAGTAGAAGAAAGAGTGATACGATACTAATTACGAGTAGCAGATGAAGGTTGTGAAGACAAGGCAGAGAAAAAGTGAAGGGTAGAATCATCAGTAAAGGCATGAAGAAAAGAGGAAGATGGGGATTGTGGAAGATCATTGATGAAGAGAAGGACCAGAGTAGGTGTAAGAATAGAACCCTGTGGAACACCAATGGTAACAAAGAAAGGGCTAGATGTCGCACCACCAACAACTACTGACATAAAACGTTCAGTAAGAAAACTGGAAATCAGAAAACAGAAAGAAGGGGTAAAGCCATAGGCAGAGAGTTTGGCCAACAGAGCCTTGTGCCACACTCTGTCAAAAGCCTTAGAGATATCAAGGGCGACGGCAAAGGATTCCCCATAGTTCCTCAGAAGAGATGACCAAACATGAGTAAGATAGGACAGGAGATCACTAGTGGATCTTGCCTTGTGGAAGCCTTACTGGTGACCAGAGATAGGTGAGTTAGATTCAAGGCATTTCAAGAAGTGAGCATTGAGTAAAGTTTTGAAAACTTTAGCAATAGAGGAGGTTCGGGCAATAGGTCGGTAGTTTGAAGGAATAGAGCACTCACTACAATTTCTCATGTCAGTCTATAATCAAAGTGACATCTTTGGACTTGGTGATGGAATTCCTAACTCTTTTTCGGTTATATATATTGATAGGATGTGTAGGAAAATGCGAAGTTTTGACATGTTTTGTTTGACATGAGATTTGCTTCTTTATGTTAATCTTCTTCTCCAGTTTGATTACCGCTCAGCCTTTACCTGGTAATTGAAGATTCTGGCTCTATATTATGATAATCATCCCAATTCTCTTGTCTCCTGCCAGAAATGTATCGAAGATAACTCCAAATCCTCTCCTTTTGGCCAACCTTGCTTCTGTTCTTTTGTATTTCTGACCAACTTTCAAATACAAATTGAGGGCTGCTTTTGACTAATGCACCCAAGTGTCAGATGGTACCGATTCCTTTGAGGGTAGGGTTAAATGGGAGTTTCTTTTTATCACCTGTGAACTATATCTCTGCTTCTTAGTAGGAAAAATAGACAGTTATCTATGAAAAACCACTTCATTTTAATGACATCAGTTGTTTAATCTCTCTTTATAAATATGCACTCTTTCTTTATGTTCAAATGAGGATAGGACAAAGTCACATTATTTTTTTTTTGTTTCTTTTAACTTAGCAACTAGTTCACAATAATCGTCTAGAATAATATGCTTTTTGTTTCATCCAAGACAGTATCAATTAATCCCTTGGGATAGGGATTGGGCATAGAATTAACAAGGGGCATGAGTTTGGTTAGGGCAGAAAGCCATGGAAGAGCAGACAAGGGGTTGGAGATGTTTGCATGGGTGAAAAACAACTGGTGGGGATAGAGCAGAAATCTCTAAGGTCGGCAAAGCAGGGAGTAAGATATTGGAGGTTGGGGTGTCAGGAAAGGAAACAGGGGTAGGACGGGAAGTTTGAACTGTGGTGGGTAGAGTTGTGTAAGAATCTCTTGATTCCAGGGGCTTTCATGCATGGTGGTTACCATGGCAATTTGGGCAGTGCGATGATTCTTCCTTGGCTTTAATCTTTGCTAGACAATGTTCAGTATCATCCCCCTTACTGCGCACACATACTACACACAACACGCATGAGAGGCTAAGAGCAGGTGGTCTTGTGGTGACCAAATCCTTAGCACAAGTACCTAATGCACCTCAAAGGTTCAGAATTGTGGGACCTTAACTTGAAGGTGCCCCAGATGCCCAGTTTGATCTTCAGAGGGGTAGGTCCAGCAATGTGGACCAGCACCAGTCTGGTGTAAACTTGCCTTCACTCTAAGCTTGTTGTGTACTGATTGGCAATAATGACAGAATCTGCTTTGAAGATAATGAGATCGATCTTTATCGCCAATGGAATGGCTTGATATATATTGAACTTGATTAAGTTCAGTCTTGTAAGGGTTCTCCTGAGGTCCGATATGGGTAGTAGCCTCCTAGTTAAAAAGGTTTCATAAACTATCATTTTGAAACTGGGCATGATTGCACACCCAATTTGAATTAGCTCTTCTAAGAGCTGATATGGTTTCACTAATTCTTCTCAAGCACAACTGCTTGAGAGGGGGTCCAGTTACGACCCGAAATAAAGCGTTCATTTGTATGTATTGTTTCACTGATGGACTCTATACTCCTTGGCTAGGATAAAATCCCCAAATCCCTCCATGAAGCAAATCCAGAGTTTCTCTCTTCATCCCAGTAATAAGAGAGCGAATACGAGAGAGAGAGAGAGAGAGGAGAGAGAGAGAGAGAGAGAGAGAGAGAGAGAGAGAGAGAGAGAGAGAGAGAGAGAGAGAGAGATCCGGTTTACAAGGGCGACCTTGGAGGTCATTAGGGAAGTCCTGTATCCTTGGGGAAAGACGTCAGTACCATCCGACATATTTTTTTATCAGTCTTTTCAGCAACAGTAACTTTCATCTCTCTCTCTCTCTCTCTCTCTCTCTCTCTCTCTCTCTCTCTCTCTCTCTCTCTCTCTCTCTCTCTCTCTCTCTCTCTCTCTCTCTCTCTCTCTCTCTCTCTCTCATATATACACACATGATTTAAATGAGAACTAAGCTTGAATATGCAGCAGCTTTCTGGAATCAGCACTTGAAAAACATTTAAATAAATTGCAAAAATTTGAAATTGGCAATATGTAATTCAAATCTGATTACAAATATAAGTCATTTTCAGGTATCAAGAAAGGCTGAAGGAGTTAGACTTACTATCATTCAAAGGGGGATACACAAGCACATACACACACACACACACTATATATATATATATATATATATATATATATATATATATATATATATATATATATATATGTGTGTGTGTGTGTGTGTGTGTGTGTGTGTGTGTGTGTGTGTGTGTGTGTGTGTGTGTGTGTGTGTGTGTGTGTGTGTGTGTGTGTGTGTGTGTGTGTGTGTGTGTGTGTGTGTGTGTGTGTGTGTGTGTGTGTGTGTGTGTGTGTGTGTGTGTGTGTGTGTAATTCTATTTCACGGGAAGCACGGGAAGTTTCTGAATATATAAATGGCTATGGAGGGAAATTGAAAAAAAATTTTGGATCCTTAACGTTTTCAATTTTATTACTTATCTTCAGAGGAATCTGAGTCAGAGTCCTCTGAAGAAAAGTAATAAACTTGAAAGCGCTAAGGATCCAAAAAAAATCTTTAAATATCCTTCCGTAGGCATTTACACACACACACACACACACACACACATATATATATATATATATATATATATATATATATATATATATATATATATATATATATATATATATATATATATATATATATATATATATATCGCGTCAGATGCGTTTATAAAATCCATTTGCACGTGTCTAGCTAACTAACAATATGGAATCCTAGGTTTATACTGTTTAAGAAGTCGGGCCTTTGAAGCAGGCTTGGTCATTTCATATCATTAATCATCAATTCCACATCACTCCACATCACTCTGACACATTTGTCACATTCAAGAATATCTGTATTTACATCATCCTTGCACGTATCGCTTAGCTTTACGAGTTCATGCTACTCTAAAGATTCTTCCGGCACTGTTTCTAACAGCATGCTATACTATTTCATCATCACTTGTTCCGGTTTTACGTCACGGACTCCCTTTTTCTACTAAGGGCTATGATGGTTGCCTTCTTGCTAAGGACTTATTTTGGCAGATGTAATCGTTACCCTGAGTGCATGCCCTTGCTAACCTCAGACCATTGTCCATTTATAGTAGAGAAAAGTTATATTTCCTAAGTCACATTTTTTTTGTCACATTTAGCAAGACAATGGCTGAACAGATCTTTATAACCCAGTTAAGACACGTTTCTCTACTTATCATCAGAGTTCAATGTATATATTTCACTTGCAGTAGGATGGCCCATGGCACCACCCATCCGTTGCTATGATATCCATTTGTGCGTGTCAAGCTAACTAACAATATGGTATCCTAGGTTTACACTGCTTAAGAAATCGGGCCAAAGAGTGCTTATATTTTTCATATTGACAAGGACTTAAATTTTATACTGGGCTTGTTTATCCAAGCTTAGTATATAGCTCTTACATTTGTGAAAAGTTTTCTTTCATTTGTTCTGAATGGATTGAGGTCTTTCGTCCACAGATATAACTCAAGATGAGTTTTGTGAAGTGACTGGATTGATGTTATTATCTTGAGCTATGCAAACAGTGGCATCATACCATATCCAAATCTGCAACAGGTAATGTATAGATCATATATTTGCCCCTAAACTTTGCAATTAATTCCATGTACATATCTCCCTGTCCTATAGAATCTGTCTTTATATAAGAGATGTATTTTTTAAAATCTTCATCCAAGTTAATACAAGCAGGTTTTTTTTTTGGCTTATATTTTTGTATTGTTTATTTGGGCTATTTGTTTATATCCCTTATGCAGCTATTTTTGTATTG
>JAXCGZ010013259.1:90000-97500 GCA_037179515.1 Halocaridina rubra | reverse complement strand
AATAATAAAAAAGTAATAGTAATAGCAATAATAATAATAATAATAATAATAATAATAATAATAATAATAATAATAATAATAATAATAATAATAATAGTAATAATAATAATAGCAATAATAATAATAATAAAAATAATAATAATAATAATAAAGATAATGATAATCCATCCATCTACATACTAAAGCCATAATCAAATTTATAACGGGGTGGCTGAGTGAAAGAAATACTATGACTTTTATGGGAGGTAAATACAGAGAAGCGAATCCCAGTCCCCTCTCTTCGGCCCATTTTGTCGACTTTTACAACACGTAGGGGAACACGGGGGCAGTATTCTTACCCTTTCCCAAAGGGGGAAATAACAATAATAATAATAATAATAATAATAATAATAATAATAATAATAATAATAATAATAATAATGATGATAATAATAAGAATAATAATAATAATAATAATAATAACAATAATAATAATGATAATAATAATGATGATAATAATAATAATAACAATAATAATAATAATAATAATAATAATAATAATAATAATAATAATAATAAAAATAATATTAATAATAAAAATAATAATAATAATAATAATAATAATAATAATAATAATAATAATAATAATAATAATAATGATAATAATAACAATAATAATAATAACAATAATAATAATGATAATAATAATAATAAAAAATAATGATAATAATACTAATACTACTATTACTACTACTACTACTACTACTACTACTACTACTACTACTACTACTACTAATAATAATAATAATAATAATAATAATAATAATAATAATAATAATAATAATAATAATAATAATAATAATAATAATAAAAATAATAATAATAATAATAAAAATAACAATAATAATAATAATAATAATAATAATAATAATAATAATAATAATAATAATAATAATAATAATAATAATAATAATAAAAATAATAATAATAATAATAAAAATAACAATAATAATAATAATAATAATAATAATAATAACAACAATAATAATAATAATAATAATAATAATAATAATAATAATAATAATAATAATGATAATAATAATAATAATAATAATAATAATAATAATAATAATAATAATAATAATAATAATAACAATAATAATAATGATAATAATAATAATATTAATAATGACAATAATAATAATAATAATAATAATAATAATAATAATAATAATAATAATAATAGTAATAACAATAACAATAACAATAACAATAGCAATAGCAATAGCAATAACAATAACAATAACAATAACAATAATAATAATAATAATAATTATAATAATATTGATAATAATAATAAATATTAGAATACTAATAACAATATTAATTTGGTTGTTGTTGGTCCCGAATGAGATTGGAAGTTGAATTAAATGCGAAAACAAAACCACAAGTGAGGTTGGGGAATCTGTAATATGAACACGGTGGCATTCAAATGGAATGCGTGCATTCCTAATTATAGCAGATATAACCTAAGGTCTGATTCCTTTTAACCTTCTGTGGTGTGGTTCGTAGCGCTTTGACTTTATAATTATAAGTCCTAGGTTCAAGTCCAGGTCGGGGTAAAAAATTATTCATGTTTTCACATATGTAATGTGCATATTTGGCTATATATATATATATATATATATATATATATATATATATATATATATATATATATATATATATATATATATATATATATATATCTATATATATATATATATATATATATATATATATATATATATATATATATATATATATATATATATATATATATATATATATATATATATATATATATATATATATATATATATATATATATATATATATATATCTATATATATATATATATATATATATATATATATATATATATATATATATATATATATATATATATATATATATATATATATATATATACATGTGTGTATGTGTGTATGTATGTATATATATACACACACACACTTGTTAATCATGATTTGCCTTTGAAATCCCATGAGATTATCTCTATACCAGAACTGTACATCAGTGATTGTATATTTGTTTTTAATGGTGAATATTATGAAAAAAAAATTGGTAAAGTAATGGGTAATCTTCTCTCCCCCCCCTCCTCCCAAATTTATATATGGGATTATTTGAAAAACATTATATTCCCAGTATAGTTCCTGCTCCTATTAATTGGTTTAGACATGTCGATGACATTTTATTAGTTTTTGCTACAGATATAGATGTTAACAGCGTTCGCTCAAAATTAAATGAACCAGTGCCTGTAACATCTGAGAAGTCACAACACTCTCACCATTGTTTCTCTTTATTTTTTGTTTTCTTTTTGTCTAGGTCCGATGAGGTCAGATATTTTTATATATATATATATTTTTTTTTTTTTTTGCTAGTTCTCGTGTCATAATCATAAAAAAAATCACTTTGGGCCCCAAAAATAATAATTGTCTAGCCTTTGTAGATATATTAATTCACAACAGTTTTTCAATAATAAATTCTGTACTTTTTCTTTTTTTTTAGTTTGACACCAGGATAGGAAAGAAAATCGCCTTCATCAGGTCCAGACACAAAGAAAAAAAAACGTAAAGACGATGGAAAAGTAAAAGGCTAAGTACAAGGCAAAAATATGAGAATGATACACTATAGGAAAAGGACAGGCTGAGAGAATAGTCGATTTGGCAAGATTTGGCCCTGAGATGAAGATAGATCTGCTTTTAGAAGTAAGAAATGTTATAAGAATTAGGATAGACGGAAGGAGGAAGAGAGTTCCAGAGGCTGGAGGTGGAAGAGAAGAAGCAGTCGCTGAACCGGCCAATCCGTGAGCTACAAATCTATACACAGTACATGTGAGACGAACCCACTGGCGAGTGTTACTTAACCTCGCCAGTGGGGAAGGGATGCAACTTACCAAAGCATATGAGCAGTGATGGAATTAGTAGCGATAGAAAGGAAAATGGGATGATACCTTATTGTGAAGAGAAAGAGAATCAAGATTGAGAAGTAAAAGAAGGGTCATTGGTGAGTCTCATTGCCTTGGGGTAAGTACAAGAAGCACCCCACATGTGTGAGCAGCATTTTAAGTAGGGATGGAGAAAATCTTTATAGATTTTTAGTAATTTTAAAGAGGAAACGTAACGTCAAAAACGAAACAGTACCCGCAAATTTTTGGATGCAGATTTAGAAATTTGAATTATGTGACTCCTCCCAAAACAAGTTAGAGGCAATCTGGATTACTAATAATGTAACATAATAAAGAGTGTAAATTTCACAGTTTTGAAGACAATAGTGCTATCAAGAGGAGAAGATGATAAATCGATAGCTTGAAACAGTGTCTTGGATGTATTAAATTTAATTTAGATTTTGGTGCCTCACTCAGATGCCCTCTGGAAATTGGATTAGTGAGTTGAAAAAAAGAGTGATTTGAGACTGATTACGAGTAGCAGATGAAAGTTGTGAGGAAAAGGCAGAGGAAAAATGAAGGGTAGAATCATCGGCAAAGTCATGAAGAAGAGAGAAGAATGTGGACTGAAGAAGATTGTTGATGAGGAGAAGGAACAGAGTAGGTGAAAGAACAGAGCCCTATAGAACACCACTGGTAACAGGGAATGAGCTAGATGTTGCGCCTTCAACAGCCACAAATATTAAACGGTTAGAAATAAAACTATATATCAGAGAACAGAAAGAAGAGGTAAGGCCAGACTCTGTCAAAAGCCTTAAAGATATCAAGGGCGACAACAAAGGATTCCCCATGGTTCCTCAGAGAAAATGACTATACATGAGTAAGTTAGGACAGGCGGTCACCAGTGAATCTTGCCCTGCAGAAGCCGTACTGGTGATCGGAGATAAGCGAGTTAGATTCAAGACTGTTCTAGAAGTAAAAATTGGGCAAAGCTTAAAATACTTTAGCGATAACACAGGTTAGGGCAATAGGTCGGTAGGAAACCTATAAATAATCACTCCTATGCTCATTTTTACTCTGGCTATCATGTCAATTTAAAAGTTTCTTTAGTTTCCCCTGTGTATCTGAGAGCACTATGCATTGTCAGCACCAGTTTCCTTAATCAAGAGTTTGAAACTATCAAATCAGTTAGAAAGAATTTGCGCTGTATCTGCCTCATATTTTGGAACTTTGCTACAATTTCCGGTTTTACGTCACGGACTCCCTTCTTTACCAAGGGCTAGGACGGTTGCCTTCTTGCGAAGGACTTGTTTTGGCAGATGTAATCGTTGCCCTGAGTGCATGCCCTTGCTAACCTCAGACCGTGACGGGGCGCGAACCCCCGACCGTCCTTAAAACATATTGTAATAATTATCAAAAGAAGAGAGAGAACCCTCTCTAAATGTTCTTTGCTTGCCACACTTCTCTGATGTAAATTACAATAGATCGTTGCTCAAATATTTTAGTGTAAATCTCGGCTTCTCTTTTAGTAGTACAGTGAAGAATATTTTGATAAAAAAATATATATATTTCCCAGCATAAAGCAACATAGTATACAAAATACTCTGCAGATATTGCAGTTTATTTTACATTGGCCAAGCCAGTAAAGATTTGATAAAGCAAGTAAATAAGCATAAAATATCAGCTAAAGCAGGTCAAAATTCAAATGTCATATTTCTTTATATGAGTAATATGTCATACAGGTATTGATTGGCCTTATAAATAGTGTAGTAGTTAATTGTAATAACATTGTTTCTAGAAAGCTTTTTGAAGCTACATGTATGCATTTAACACAAAATTATAAATTTAATTAAGGCCCGATCAATATACCTTCAACCCTATTATGTGTTCATATATATATAAAAAAAAAATGTTTAGCATACAAACTTAGAGATTTCCAGCTTAGATTAATAGCGTTCTGATACCCTTGGATAATAGATAAACATATAATATTGTCATTATTGCTGTATTATAATAGTTATTGTTCTATTTTCGATGCTTTCTTTATACTTGGATTTTAATGTTTTAGTTAGCTGGACTGAAGATGGACTAAAATGCAATCTGAAACATCTCATCACTTCGTCGTTTAAACTTTCCTTTGTAGTGGACCTCTACACACACACACACACACACACACACACACACACACACACACACACACACACACACACACACACACACACACACACACACACACACACACACACACTATATATATATATATATATATATATATATATATATATATATATATATATATATATATATATATATATATATATATATATATATATATATATGTATATATATATACATATATATATATACATATATATATATATATATATATATATATATATATATATATATATATATATATATATATATATATATATATATATATATATATATATATATATATATATATATATATATATATATATATATATATATATATATATATATATATATATATATATATATATATATATATATATATATATATATATATATATATATATATACATATATATATATATATATATATATATATATATATATATATATATATATATATATATATATATATATATATATAACAAAATAGTATAAAAACAGACTGCTTCGTTTTACACAAGTCTCGAAACACTATGCCTCAGACATCCCCGTTGCAGAGTTTACCATGAGAAGTGTCTCCTGTGAGTGTAACAAATCTCTTCATCAAAAAGTGCTCTTTGACATAAGTATCTTGGAGACTTGTACAGAAAGAATCCTAACCAAATTATAAAGTATTTTGAAATGTGAATAGTATTAAAAAGAAAAAAAAAACTTGCAAATATCTAGTCTCTTTTCATCCCCTCTTCCTCACCCCCAGATATATCTGTGAGGCTCATCAGGATTCCTTTTAATACCATTATTCCTTAATGTGCGTTTGCTTTCATATAATGGCATAGTTTGCTATTATATCATAAACCCCTTGAAAAGATAATAGCCATAACCCTCACTTGGTCATACAAGGGTAACGTCCACTTATTAAAAGAAAATAATGAGGTGGCGATGATGAGACCAACTCCCTCTCTCCATCGCATGTGTGTGTGTGTGTGTGTGTGTGTGTGTGTGTGTTGTACTTTTATACATGATATTATTTTGCATTTTCTTTTATTTTTCCCGCCCCTCTCTCTCACCTCATCTAGAATAACATATCATCTGCTGAAAGTCCACTTATGATACGACAGAGCGCGCTGGGTAAATGTGTTCCAACAACAACGCTTTTGTGTGCAGAGAAAAGAGCTATTTGCTTGTTAATGGATCGCATTTCCCGACAGAAAAAGATGACAAATGGAACTCACATCGCACACCATGAGGTGTGAGATGGATGCCTGATGTACGATGATTTTCTCACCTCTTCCGCTCAAATTGTATTCTGGAAGAGGGAGCCCGTGTTTGCATTCTATACATATACGAATAAGAATTCTATGGTATAGCTCTACGTTATGCCAGTCTATGTTTTTAAAGCATTTGAAGACTTATAACTGCAAAATTATGTGGAAGCGAGATTCAACGATTGAATCTCAGTTAGGAAACTCGACCTTAACCACCTTCATCCATGCTTCCAAAGAGGTTCACAATAAAGCTCCCATTTCAAAGTTTTTCGTTGCAGATTTATAATACACTCCCAGCTTGCTCAACATTATGTTCAGGGAAAGGTGAGTGATAATATAAGTATGCTGGGAAACTGGGCAATCAGCGACCGGCATCGTCAGGTGTGCAGAATCCCACTGCTTTGACCCCGTTACAAGGAACCCTCGTCACTATAAACGAATTTTATCCTAATAAAGAATATTTAGTCTAAGTTTCACTAATGGTCGGCTCTTAATCATTTACAGGTTCATATATTAGATTCATATAACTTAAGAATATGGAGAGTTGTTAAAGAATAAAGAGGAATACTCAATCCCATTTTCCTGATGCTCTCTTATTGGTAAATCTGTGTGAGAGAGAGAGAGAGAGAGAGAGAGAGAGAGGAGAGAGAGAGAGAGAGAGCTAATGAAATGAGCCAAGAGTGTGAGTAGCAAGCGCTCCGTGCTACTTCTCATTCATTTCTGATCATTACTCTTGTAAACACTGATCATTGGATTCCTGTACTAGCTATATAATCGTGACCACAGTGTATGTTGATAATTATCGTCTTCGATATGAAATTATCAAGGACAATTCCGATCTGGAAGAATATATAGCAAAGAATGTCAGCATGCTTTCGTGGTCATGCGAATGACAGAAGTTGTTAAGACTTGATAACGAGAATTTCTTTTCTGATGTTTTTAAAAGTATTTAAACTTCTCTGACTGCGATACGAGGAGAGCCTCTTGCGCATTCACTTTCCTACATTTATTTTCACTCTCACATTCAATCTTATTTCCTAATTCTGCTTCCAAGAACTACACCCTCACAGTCTAGAACTCTAGATACTTTACATTTTCTACCCTATTGTGAAATATTGTCCCATGGAGGCAAAACAGTGAAGGCCTTAC
>JAXCGZ010013259.1:62500-85000 GCA_037179515.1 Halocaridina rubra | reverse complement strand
CTAAGGACTGGACAATTATTATACGAGTTGATGTTTCAAATGAGTCTTTTACCCTCTTTAGATATATTAGAGTACCCATTACTTTTTTATAAATTTCATCTATATGCATTTCAAAATTCATGTAACGGTCAAAATAGACACCTAGGTTCTTTACCGAGTTCATTGGCTTAATGATATTACCGTTAAAATTTATATGAAGATTGTCATCAACTTCTGATAATAATTGTCTGGATCCGATAAGAATAGATTGGGTTTTAGTTTCATTAAGTAACAGACCATTTTTTTAGAAAGTAACGTTTAGCCATATACAAAATTTCTTCTGCTCTACGAATAATATTTTCTAAATCATTAATTTCTCCTTCAATTAAGATTTGAGTATCGTCAGCATATTGAATGACATAACAGTTAGGTAAATATTTTACTAGATCGTTTACATATATTAGAAAAAGTATAGGTCCTAGGATCGATCCCTGAGGGACCCCAAACAATGCCTTCTTGCGACTTGAAACTACATCTTTTATTCTGACTGACTGGTAGCGGTTTTTTAAATAGTTCTCGAACCAGCTTGGGTCAATGTTCATTTTTTTGCATTTTTCTAATAAGATGGTATGGTGTACACTATCAAAAGCTTTAGAAAGATCGAGTAGTAGTAGCAATGATATTTTCTTATTATCTATATTTTTGTATATTTCATCTGATATTTTCAATAAGGCAGTTTCAGTTGATAATTTTGGCCTGAAACCGTGTTGACTTTTTGCACCTTGGCATAGTTATTAAATGTCTTAGGTTCGAGTCTCAAACAAGGGGCAAGACATTATATATATATATATATATATAATATATATATATATATATATATATATATATATATATATATATATATATATATATATATATATATATATATTTATTTATTTATATATAAATATATATATATATATATATATATATATATATATATATATATATATATATATATATATATATATATATATATATATATATATATATATATATATATATATATATATATATATATATATATATATATATATATATATATATATATATATATATATATATATATATATATATATATATATATATATATATATATATATATATATATATATATATATATATATATATATATATATTTATATATATACAGGCAAAATCTGCCCTCATCAATAAAGGCCCAGGCAATAAAAATAACACCAAGACGAAGGAAAAGAAAAAGGTTAAGGACAAGGCAAATATGAGGTAATGTTACGCAAAGGAAAACGACAGAAAAAAAATAGTCAAAATACAGAGGACCTAGATATATGGAAGATTAGGCCCTGAGTTGACGATAGATCCGCTTTATGAAGGAGATAGGTCATAAGAATTAGGAAAGACAGAAGGAGGAAGAGAGTTCCAGAGTCTGGAGGTAGATGGGAAGAAGCAATCGCTGCACCGTCAGTCTAAAATCGTAGGGACATTCCCATTAAAGAAAACGACGAAAATATATTTGAAGTACTTATTAATTTCGTGACTTATTCTGGTCAACTTCTCAAAGTATTATGTCAAGAGATACAGCTCAACAAGAACATATTAAACAAGAAGAAGGAGAAAAACCTGCCCCTAAAGGGAAATTATAACGAATTAAGTGATATAAATTAGAATTACCAACCGGAATCAGTCGATAATCCCCACACACTGGCCGTAGAGGGAAAATAAAATCAATAATTGATTTAAACTGCATAAGAAAAAATTTAAAAATTAAATTATTGGAGGCCTTTTTTACATAAATAGATAAATAAATATATATATATATATATATATATATATATATATATATATATATATATATATATATATATATATATATATATATATATATTAGAACTTTTGATATCTCGAAAAATTGACAACACACACTAGGTATGGTAGTCTTTTCTCCCTTGGCTCCAGGAGAGCAATACTACTGTGAAGGAAGTTTTTTACACTATTGTATTTTTAGTGGAAATATTGGTGTCTATGTATCTAATTATCTATCTATCTATCTATTTATCTATCTATCTATTTATCTATCTATCTATCTATCTATCTATCTATCTATCTATCTATCTATCTATCTATCTATCTATCTATCTATCTATTTATTTATCTATCCATCTATCTATATATCTATCTATATATTTATTTATCTATCTATCTATCTTTCTTTCTTTCTTTATTATGTGTTTTTAAGAGTATTCTTAATCCTTTTAAGTTTGTTTATACAATGGGTCGTAACCTCATTTCCTAAGTGTTTTTATTTTGCATTTTTCATTTAAGCATCCCAAGTTTTATTTGGATTTGGATTTGCTCATGATTTTGCAGCTTTATTTTCAATTTAAGCTTTTATTTTGTTTCATTTTTTTCTCTTTTGCATTTGAGTGCTTACGTGGGAATATGCATTGATATTCTAATACATATGTTCCGGTTTTACGTCACGGACTCCCTTTTCAACCAAGGGCTAGGACGGTTGCCTTCTTGCGAAAGACTTGCTTTGGCATATGTAATCGTTACCCTGAGTGCAATCCCTTGCTAACCTCAGACCGTGACGGGGCGCAAACCCTCGACCTGCCGCCTCAGAGTCGCGGACGCTACCGATTGAGCCACGGTGACTCCCGATATTATAATACATATATACATAATAAATATACTCTTTTATCGTTTTTATTCCAAGCAGATAAACCACTTTAGAGGTTGCTTCAGTGGTGTCAGTTTTCGGCCTAAACACTGCCTTGAAAAATTTCCGTAGTTTTAGAGTCTCTGCTTTCAAAGTCTGCTACAGGCTGGGTTTTGATGATCAGTCGGGGAGCCTATAGTGTTTTATTATTTTTGTTTTATTTATTCAGATAACTGGACATGGGGACATGTGCACATGGGCACTCCCAGTGATTTTGCAGTTGTTAAACATTACAATCTATTTGGTTATGTATAAATAAAATATTAATGTAATTTGTAATTAATTTTAAACATCATAGCAGGTAACTAAGGTCTCATAGTGATCAAAGCTGATATGTTCAAACATATGCACAAGCTATGGATTGATGAATGAGATGACAAAAGGACATTTTGGAGAATTTGGATAAATCGTTTTATAAAGAAAATAACAACCAGGAGAAAAAGTCTAGTGAAATGCTACGAAGCTTGTGACAGTAATATGAAAATTAAGTCATGAAGAAATGCTGAAGGAGTTATAGCTACCATAACTTGAAGTCCGAAATGAGAAGGAAGATATGGGGATGATTTTAAAATTCCTCAGAGGTTTTGGCACGATCAGTATTGAAACGTTGATGTGGGTGACTATGTAAGGAAGTACCTAATAGAAGCTAAAAACAGCTAATCATTTAAATTTTATAAGCATAGAAACTGTAAGCGCAAAATGTAAATCATGGCTTTTAGGAAGTATACAAAAGTATTTGTAAATAAAAAAAAAATTAGAAAGGAATTTTTCATTATAGGGTTCCCTCCTGCAACAACAATTAAATAACAATACACACAAAAGTACAAGCACCTATTGAATGGACAATCTTTTATAGAGTTTTAAAACACTTTATCTTAGTTATCAATTGAGTATATATATATATATATATATATATATATATATATATATATATATATATATATATATATATATATATATATATATACATGTCCATTGCAACAGCCGCCCGTTGCGATACTACAGCTGAAGGTCTTTTGGACTTATGCAGGACTGTCCAGGACAGTTTGATGTTAAGGCATCTTTCAGTTATGGTTTTTTTTTCTGTGCCTACATCTATAGCTAATATTCTTGGATATTCGCTACATATCTGTCATTATCACTACACATCTGACAAGTCACAACACTCACCATCTCTCTTTCTATTTTGCTTTCTTTGTACCCAGATCCGATAAAAGCAGTTTTATTGTTTTTACCCGTCCTTGTTTCACATTCCTAAAACATACATACATATATACATACATACATACATACATACATACATACATACATACATACATACATGCATACATACATACATACATACATACATACATACATACATACATACATACATACATACATACATACATACATACATTTATACGTACATATATACATACGCACATACATACATACATACATACATACATACATACATACATGCATGCATGCATACATACATACATACATACATACATACATACATACATACATACATACATACATACATACATACATACATGCATGCATGCATTCAAACATACATACATATATATACACATACACACATACATACACACGTACAAACATACATACATACATACATACATACATACATACATACATACATACATACATACATACATACATACATACATATGAAAATGTTAGCAAACATTTTCATTAGTACGCAGTAAAACAGATAAGTGGATAGAGAGATTGAAAATAAATCTCTAGCTAAACAAACAAACAAGTTCAAAAAATAATACACAGTAATCAGTTTGATGAAACATGTCCCCTATTCTCATTGTCGCCTGGGTTTCTGATTAGAAATCGTCATACTGAACTCTCTTAACAGGGTAATAAGAAGGTTTAATAGTAAATGTAAAGGCGAGGGAACAGATGAGATGTTTTCTTCTTCTTCTTTTTTCTCTTCTTTTTTGACTCTATTTTCGTTTTTCTTTTTTACATGTTCATGGGTGTTAGCGTGCTGAGGGTCAAACATGCCATCTCTGGCCTATTATGAAGCATCATTTTGCTTCAAAAGCATTTAACGTCTCCAAAAGGCTTCGGAAGAGTGCTTCTTAGGGTTGAAATAAGGTGGAAAACCATACGGGGGATAAGCCTTAAGAGCGAGGCGTGAAAGAGCCGATAATGATTACCGGCAGTTGGGAAACCACCGGTGGCAGCCATCGGCGTTGTCTCGTAGAAATCCATGATTTACGAGCAACCCGCAATGAGTTTTGGCCGGGCAAAGAAAGCACAGCGGGGGAAACCTTTCCTTAAGGGCATATCCCTCAGGCACTGCCTCAGCCCGAGACAAAGCCCTTAATGCCAGAAGGCTGCAAAGATCATCGAGGAGAGAGAATCGAGAACGCCGGCATTGGCTCTCTTTCCATACCAAAAGTGCTGAGTAGTTTTTAGTCGCGTTGAGCTGAGATGCTCCAGTAATCTTCTAACAGGGCCGATTTGGTACCGCTTATTGTAGCACGCCAAGATTGAATTACCCCAAATTGCTCCGTCTTCGATAATTACAAGAGGAAAGAAGATGTGCCAAGTTACAAAGACTTGCTCTCAACTTTTCCTCATTAACCAAATTAAGAAGTAGAAAAATTCTCCACGTTTTTTCATGCCGACAAAGTATTAGCTTCGATTTTTGCAAAGAATGAGGATTTGTAGCTCAGTTTCATCATTTTTTTTTGCTACTCTTTGTTCAAGAGGTTAATTTCAATTTACTCTTTCTTTCTCTCTGCCTCATAAACTTCATTATTTTCACCTGACGCGTGGAGATGCAAACAAGAAGAAAGTAAGAGGAGTAGCATAAGAAAAAGAAGAAGAAAAGGGAAAAGGAAGAAGAAGAAGATCAGACATTACTGGAAAAATATAAACAAGTACAATTTACGAATAAAAGACTAGTGTATATTCCCTACTACTACTACTACTACTACTACTACTACTACTACTACTACTACTACTACTACTACTACTACTACTAGTACTGTTGCTACTACTACTACTACTGCAGCTACGATTGGAAAGTACTACTACTGTACTGCTACTACTACTGCTATTACTATTACTACTATTATTATTACAACTATTGCCATTACTACTACAACTGTTAATACAGCTGCAGTTGCGATTGGTAGGGAATATTCTTACTACTACTACTACTACTACTACTACTACTACTACTACTACTACTACTACTACTACTACTACTACTACTACTACTACTACTACTACTACTACTACTACTAAAGTTGCGATAGGTACTACTACTACTACTACTACTACTACTACTACTACTACTACTACTACTACTACTACTACTACTACTACTACTACTACTACTTTTACATTCAAAAATATGAAGGATCCTCATTTCCCTAGCACTCATTAGGACATGCGTATTCATGTTTAAAGTTTTCCGAATGTGAAGCAAAGCTGCTACTACTACTACTACTACTACTACGCTCCCTGCTAAATATTCGAATTCCGAAAAGGGAAGTAGATTATTTGAGGATTTTAATATTCATAACTGCATGCCATTTGCTCAATCCACTATTACTATTACTAGTCATTGAAAAAGAAAATTAAAATTATTGATCCACCTCATCCTTATAGATAAGCTGCTGTCCTTGCTACATATTTGTAAAATTCTTTGAAACAGAGCTGACTATTTCTCAATTTTTTGCAAATATTCATCTTAGTCCCACTTATTTACTAAGCAAGTTTTGCATTTAAATTTGCATGCTAATTCTACTTTCGAGATCTATATCTTCAAAATACTTTGTATTTTCTACTCTATTTTGAGATATTATCCCATAGAGTCAGAGCAGTTCAGAAAAAGAAACTCGATATTATCTCCGCACTATGGAATCCCTCTGGGATTTTGGTATTTCTCTGTCATGACTGCAAAAAGTCTTAAATTGGAGGCTACTTTATGGGTCCATATCACCATGTTAAAGAAGATATTAAAGAGTGTTTGGTAATTTTTTCAGAGATCTTCTTATATTTTATTCCTTGTTCAATTTGTGGCTATTTCTAATTGCATGATGTCAGTAGCTTAGAGATGGTCGTCAGAAATACTAAAATCACAAGTTTTTGACACTGACTTCAACTGGAATCTCAACTGACTGGTTGGCTGTCTTGTGAGAAAATTCTTCTTCAGATAGTAACTGAAGGACTGGCGCAAGACCTCCTTCAAGGCCTGAGGAGTTATATCCAGGAATTGTTTCGTCTTACGCACACACACTTGCTCACCAGAAGCATACATAGCATGAATACCCATTAAAGAAATATTCACATAACTACGTATCAGATGGACTCTTGATAGGCACACCATACCACAAAGTATCGCCCTTTGATCATTCTTGATTATTAAGACAATGGTCATCTGCTTTGATTGGTCAAAAGATGAACTAGTTCGAGGTTTCGACCACCTGTAACATTTTCATCTGCTACATTATGGAAGATACTTGCGTTAGCAGTTGGTGAAGTTTTTTCATCCATACATTGTAGCTATTTTGAAGAAACTGATCCCATATTTCTTAAATATCATCATTCATAGTCTCCAACGTGTCGTGTGATTTAAGATATATTTGACAATAATGAAGTCAGTCTGATGAAAATGTGGTATTCATAGGAGCTCTTTATATAATCTTGTACTTTCATAGTCTATCTAAATTATGGTGGCAAGGCAAATATTCCACTAAGCATCAATGCACATGTGTTCTTTTGACAGAACTTTAGTAAATTAATTCTGATACTATTGTCCAGTGATTTTAGTTGATATTAATTATCAGTTATATTCTTTAATTTATAGGGCCACTATTGTGGCAGCTTAAATATGAAGGTGAAATACACTGTATGAGATTCTGTTTTGCTGCATCTACAAGCATCTGAACCTCTTCATTCCATTCTTTTTCTTGCTTAGGCAAGCTCTGCAGTGCATTCTATTCTTAGGCTAAGCTTTTCATAATCATATATTTCAATATTGGTAGACTAATAAATATGTTGCCAATTGTAATTTCGTTGGGTTATAACTAGCCATGAATCTCTTACATCTGGATAGTATCCAGGACTTATGACCTTGATTCTACCCCCTCCTCTCCATCATGTTAACAACATTTCAAGCATTCCACTAATTATCTGAATAGGCTGTATACTTGACATTATTATTTAGGTATTTAGACTATCCCAGAAGAGCAGAATGGTCAAATGACACACAAGATCTTGGCAGTAGGCTTCACCAGAGTAGATATTCCAATTGAATATATATTGTCTCTTTTGGTTTGTCTACTGATGTATAATTATGGCTGCGTATCGTTGGGTGATAATGACATAATGTGAGAAACAGGTGCATTTAAAAGAAATGAATAGGATTCCTTTGTAACATCATTCACTTCACGCCTTAAAGATTGTTTCCATGGCATGAAGTTCCTCCTATTCTATTTTAATGCCCTGCACATAGGTGCACGAATATTCTTAGTTTTTTTCATGATTAGCATTCATTGATATGCATTTCCCATTAGATTTCCTTCATAATTTTGCAAATTCAAATTTACCTGACTCAAGAATATTCATTCAAGAATACTAAGCTACTTGACTTTCTATTGTTTCTTGCCAATATTGCGATAGTCTTGAGGGCAACTGCATCAAATTTCCTTTGAAGTAAGACTGCCAGTGGCATTCACTTAATAAAGAAAGGCAAACTCCTCTCTGAGTTGTCATTGCTTTCATCCAAACCATTATGTTTTGGTAGCAGCATCAGTGCAAATTTGGTAGCACCCTGCTACCAGACAGTGATCTTGTTCTTAGATTCAGTGGGTCAATACTATGCCATCTGGCACTATTCTGATGTCTTATTTTTCCAGATGCGCCAATTTCCAGTTTTTTTCTATATAGTATGACAATGTTGTGATGCTACAGTTTTTTTCTTTTTCATAGTATTTCCAATTAGGATTCCTTTTCCAAGGTTGATATTCGCATTTTCAGTTTCCCAATATTTCCACCTTGTGGGAAACATTATCATTAGCCAGGAGAATTATCTTTTCAACAGAGATTACGAGTACTAAACCTTATCACATTCTCGGCTTTAAATAGATTTTGTGCATTACAGTACACTGTTTCATCTTACACTATCCTCAAATAACTGTATGCTTATCTAGATTTTATTTCACGTCATCTACTTGGGGTATGTCATAACTATCTGATTATATTGTCTCTCACTGGCGTAGTGTCCATGCCTGATGACGGTGATTTATTTTATTTTGGGGGAACCTCTCCTGGTGCCACACTTTCACACATTCTCACCATACGCCTGAGTAGATAGTTCTCTATCTGTCAGTCGGCTGACCATGTATGAAGCTCCTCCACACGCCTTTGTCTTCGTAGAGTCTTTCCTCCTCCACCTGTTGCATAGATGTTCCTCTATTTTTTAGAGTTCTGTCCACACAAACCAGCCATCTGTGCGCCACACTCATAAAAAAATATTATGCAGCGTTTTACGATGATTTATTTTTCTTTTTCCTCTCACTTTACCAGTCGTCTGTTCTCGTTCATTAGAACTTTGGAGCGATTGCATTTTCAGTGAAGACCAGTGTACCTGTTGGTGGCTATCACTATGTAGTAATTATATCTTCAGATTGTAACCCACAGCCATCACTTTTCAGCACTGAAGCACATATATTCATATTGGAAGTTTCAATGGTGGCAATATATCCATATTAGAGACTGAAGAGCTCCTGACAAATGTACTGCTTACAATTTCTGTATCTCTTCTTTAAGATCTACACATTTATCGTAGTGAGTCCAGCCTATTTTTTGCAATTTAGTTTTTTACCAGGGAATATTATTCAAATTAACAACTTTCTTCACCAGTCTTTTTTTTTTTTTTTCCATTTTGCAATTATTTTCCCTCGTTGGTTTCCTATTCATTAAGTTTGGGCAAAGCTCTGGTTTTCGTGTAAGTGTTCACTGTCCCTTTTCTCAACTATTGTTTATCATTTCTCATCATTTTATCCTTATTTTTTTCCTGCTTTATCACACTCTCCATATTCCCCTACTTGCCTTTCAACTCCTGAGGTGATGTCTGAGAAGACAAAACTCTTTTAATTCTATTGTGTTTCTCACTTTTTTTTTTTTTTTTTTTTTTTTTTAGACTGTGACACAAGACTTGCCTTTCAGATCCTGAGGTGATGTCTGAGGAGGCAAAAACTCTTTTAATTATATTATGTTTCTCACAGTTTTTCCCCTTAGACTACAAAAAAAAAGTGCAATTCAAACATTACTTTGCAGACAGCGCACGATTACAAATTTTCAAATTCTGACCCACCAGTGCCAATTGAAGCAATAGTATATAATTACCTTTATCAAGAGTACGTTCAAAGAATATCAGCCTTATTATTTTATAGAAGATATGGTTTCCCAGAAATTCACTTCTTGTAAGTTAACATCTTTTTTCAAAGTTAACATGAAGGTTAAACTCACTTCAGCACACACAGTTATGGCGATTGATATGCCCATTCCTTTTGAAGGTTTTCTCGTCTGACTACCATATCTTATCAAGGACGGTTTCCTCTGCCTTGACTTTTCTAGAAACATTTTGCAAAACTCTATTAGCCTATCTGCCTTCCCATCATGCAAGCTCCGTAACACTCGAGGGATATACATCTGTTTCGTCTTCTTGAAAAACCTACCTCTTTTTTTTTTCGTTGATATTCTCCCTTGAGGGTGAGCGGACCTTCCCTTTTTGGCCCGCAGGTGGGGTAAAATTCGCTGATTGAAGGTTGGTATTTGCTCTTGGGGGCGACCGGACTTCCTATTTTAGCTCGCAGGTGGTGTAAAATTCGCTGATTGAAGGTGGTATTCACTCTTTAGGGCGACCGGACTTTCCTATTTTGCCCCCATGTGGGGTAAAATTCGCTGATTGATGGTGGCATTCGCTCTTGGGGGCGACCGGACTTTCATATTTTGGCCCGCAGGTAAGGTTTTACCAAACTGTAAAGATAGTAGCAAACATAAGGATTATTTTACATCAAACAAATATTCTTTTTAGTGGCTCTGGATAGGTTGAGAAATTGGGTCTCAACCTCATGAACTCATGTTTTGAGCCTACCACCAACTCTTCCATCAGTACAACTCAACTCTGAGAAAAGGCGGCTACTAGAGTTTTGAGTTGTGTTCGCCAATGAGTCTTTGAATTACCTAGACTTTTCTATGGCTGATAATGAAGCAGGCCATCTTGCATTTGGGGAGTCACTAAAACAACCTGTTATCAATAATTTCCTAATTAGAGTGGTGAGATTGTATCTTTGCACTTGGCAAATGTTCATTTTTATCTGATAACATGCAAGCGGCGTTGATACTACGAATACTGTTTTTTTTTTTTTTCAATAATGTTTACATGCTTTTACTTTCTGTTCCTTTGTTAACCGCAAGGACATGTTTAGGATCAAGTAAAAATAACGACTCCCAGTAACTTATTGTTAGGTTAGGTTAGGTTAGGTTAAATAAGGTTAGATTTGGTGAAGTTAAAGCCAAACTAACCCCATGTAGCCTAACCTAGCCTAATCTAAGCTAGCCTAACCTAACCTAATGTAACTTAACCTAACAAAACCTAACCTAACCTAACCTAGCCTAATGTAACCTAACCAAGCCAAACCAAACCTAACCTAACTAAACCTAAAAATTTTCTGGTTTATATAATGTACTGAGAGGCGTTATCTTTGTTTATTTCCATGTTAATTTAAAAAATTCTTATATAATAAGTAAGAAAAAAAGCTATAAAAAGGACCGATATAAAGTAAATGAAAACTATAAGAAAAATCAAAGAAAAAAAGGGCGTTACTTTTGCTGCGTATCATCTTATTTATTTAAGAGTGTGACACATGGATGGAGTGTGACACCAGAACGGAGTGTGACACCAGGATGGAGTGTGACACCAGGATGGAGTGTGACGCCAGGATGGGCAAAGATTTTTGCCTGCATCGGGCTTAGGTATCCAGAAAACATTTAAGTTAAATTACACGCTTAAAGACCATGCAGTTATAAGAAACTGATAAACAATGAGAATAATGAAAGAGAAGCAAAGAGGATGAGAAAAGGGGAGTGTTGTGGATTATCAGATGTGAAGGGATAGTAAGAGATGTATAACGAATACGCCAGAATAGTTGGCGTAGTTGTAGGCATAGGAAAAGAACGGTAACTAAAGGAAGATTAGCATCGGGGAGTTGTCCTAGCCAACCCTGTTTGGTCCAAAAGACATTCAGTGGTAGTATCGCAATGGGCGGCTGGTGAATATATATATATATATATATATATATATATATATATATATATATATATATATATATATATATATATATATATATATATATATATATATATATATATAAAGCACAAAATACTTTTGTGACCATCAGGGGACTCGAACTCGCGTCGCAAGTTATAGAATCTTGCCACCATACCGACTCGGTCACTATGACAAACAAAGTTTGAATTTCATAACCCAACCAAAATAAGTAAGCACTTTTCCTGTCGGTCTTTTATATCTAGCTACTGAAGTTGGCCAGTGGACTGTAAGCATATATATTCGCAATACTATTATTCACGAAAAACTATTGTCACCATCAAGGGGCTCGAACTTGCATCGCAAGCAGCAGAATCATGCCATTCCGAATGGGCCACTACAGCAGTCAAAGTCTGAATTTCATAGCCCATCCAGATCAATCAAGCACTTCTCCCTTCGGTCATTTGCATTAGCCTATTAGCAGTTGACAATTAGACTATAAATATTTGTGTTCACAATGAAACCGTTATATAATCAATATTATAATCAACAAAAGTGTTTGTCACCATCAGGGTACTCGCTTGTTTCATAGGTTGCAGACTCATGGGCCCACACCGACTGGGCTACTACAACAGGCAGTCTGACTTTCACAACCCAGCCAGATCAAGTTAGCACATTTCCAGTCGATCTCTTACATCAACCCCTTGCAGTTGACGCTTGGAATTTAAGTATATGTATTCAGAACGAAACCGTGATATTAGCAATACCATTATCCACGAAAAACCTTTTGTCACCATCAGGGGAGTCTTCAATTTGTCTCTCATTTTTACTGCAACCCAGAAATTTAAGAGGTCAAGATATGGAGAGATTCATTTCCTTTTTATTACAGACCCAAGGCAGTCAGAGTTTCCTTTGATTCAAAGGTACACAGCAGATTAACACATACTTTTAATACAAAACAATTTTATTTAAATCTAATGTTAATAAATAATATTTTCAATATGATTTCCATCATTTTCAATGCATAATTTGATGCACTTAACAAAATTCAGGTGAACTCGATTGAATAGGTCTGCATAGTGAAATTTCCTCTGTACCCAGACTTTGTGGACACCCTGTACATCAGTCTGTCCTCGCTGATGGCAAATTCTCTGGAGTTCCATGTTATACTTTTGCATTAATGATGATCGAGGGGGTTTTCTCTGTAGGAAAGCACATGTGACCAACAATTACCTTC
Organism: Halocaridina rubra; assembly: GCA_037179515.1. Taxonomy (NCBI): domain Eukaryota; kingdom Metazoa; phylum Arthropoda; class Malacostraca; order Decapoda; family Atyidae; genus Halocaridina; species Halocaridina rubra. Next base: position 71,731 of record JAXCGZ010013259.1, on the reverse strand, counting down.
GCCTACCTCACCTGTGGAAAGTGAATCAATTGCCATATGCCTATGACATGGCACTGGTGGCCAGTAAGGTAACTTTACACGGCAACTAGCAGCCTTCAAGATATACACTAATACATCCACACTTTTTTCTTTTATTTTATTTTTCTTTAACACTCTTTAACCATCGATTCATGCTAGAGCCATTCATGGAGAACCAAACCAATTACCTGAAGAAAAAACATATATGATAGGCTCCAATCCCCTGAGATGTTTTGACATTCTCGTATCTTGCTTCAGGGGTCTGATAAATTTATTGCCCACCACGGCATCAATCAGGTACATTAATCTAGTGGCATTTAAACAAGAATATTGATCAAAATACAAACAGAATGTTTGCATATCATGCCACACAGGCACTTAAATGATGCTGGAGGCATTAGAACCACCATTCTATGTTAATTTGATACAATATTCACTTTATGCTATTCACACTTGTACTTTTAAAAAAATCTTAAATATTGCTGCATAAAGAAAGAAATATGTAAGCCAGGATGTTTTTGCCATTGTATGTCCCATGCAGGCCACTTTGTGGATGGAATAGTCTTAAAATTCCAACATCTGCCAAACTCTGGGTGTTCAGTTAGAAGGGTTTTGGCATACTGCTTTAAGAGGCTGTCTGAGTGGTAGCGTGTCTTTTATTGCAGGACTTGATGACTAAGGAGTGCTCATGAATCAGTGTCAGTTAAGATAATTTGTTGTGTGCTACCTAACGGCAGGCAGGTATGAATGATGTGAAAGCATGTAGAGCTGTTTAGCCTTCTCTGGCAGAGAAAAGTCATTGCTTCCAGGACATCATACAATGCACAGAGTGCAGAGCTGGAGCAATTTGGCAGCCTGCACCCATCCTACCTTCCTCCTGTAGATTCATGTAAGGTGAAAAGACTGCACTTCATGCTGCATAGTCCTGCTGCACAGATCCGTCTGTGTAAAGGTGATATGACATAGGGACTGTGGATGAAGCTGTTGATATTGTTGCCAGAGCTAACTGATTCTGTAAGGCTAGAGGGATTGCCTTGTAGATGGGAGTGAAGAACACTGCTGTAGTTGGAAGTATCCAGGGGAGGGTTGCAGGGGGATTCTATGCCTGAGGAATAGTGAAGTCAACTCGCTTAAGCATGCAGGAACTCTTCACTTTGCCTTTCATTTTTACTGCAACCCAGGGTTTAAGAGGGCAAGATATGCTTCCAAGATATATATCACCCTGTGATTTGAAATTATGTCACTTGGATGTTTATCACTAAAAAAAGAATCACCTTTTCTTAGGTGCTATGTATCTTGGAGATAAATAGCTTGGCCTCTTAATTTCTTAGGTTGCATTGAAAATGAAAGGCAAAATGAAGAAGTTTGTTATCTACTGTTGAATAATTGATAATGTCTGGGAGGACACAAGCAGTGAAAAAACTAGACGACTACTGTTAATTAGTTGCCGAGTTAAAAGACAAATATTATTTCTTTAATATGTATGTTGTCTGGACTTGACCAACCTCCTTTGAAGATGAAAAAAGCACATGTTTATAATGAAAACACACATGAGAGGTGTCTTGGGAAAGGGTGTCTGTCATAGACCCCATTTACAATATATTTCCAACTAGGAACAGGAGATATGATCCAGGAGTGTAAGAAAATAATCCCAATAATTCTACCATTACAAGAGGCAGTCCCATGCGATCTTTGGATGCAATAGTTAAATCCTGCATTCAGCTTGTATCTGAATTCTGATCAAAAGTACGACAAGTAGAATTGTGCTTAATAAAACAGAAATCAAAGAAACTTATGTAATGGACAATAAGAAAGCATTTAGAATCCTCTGAACAGTAGATAAAATTCCCTCCACATCATGCCTAAGTCTGTTCATTCACATGATGGAAACAAGTAAGCCGGAAGATACAGGGATTATAGCAAGTCATCTGACTTTTCAACATCTCCTGGCAGGACACAAAATTACAGGTAGTGTTATTATAATCTTGTTACCATGGAATCCAAGTACCAAGCAAAGGTGAAGCAGCACCTAAATTGGAGAATCAGACTAGCACACCAAAACAAATCCCATGTGAAGCAGCCATGTTCTCCAGTGATGTCGTGGCCTCCTGCTAATCCTTCCCATTTATATAATCAGAAATGAGTACAAAGTCCAAAGACTGTAAGCAGATAGATGGAGATTGCATTAAAGTCGGCACAAAAATAGTAAATGCTCACAGTATGATTATAAAGTTATAGACTAAGAATGTCTAGCCAATTGTGGAAAATATATTTACAGTGATAGTTTAAATATTAAGCACATTAATGCAAGATCAATATTTTCATGCTTTGAAATATTGATGTCAACCACATATGCCAAAATTGATGTCTTATGTGCATCAGGAACTTAGTTAGGCCTAATAAGCCAGATAACTTGCTTAATAAGGCAGATTTTATTATATTTCGATGTCATGTGTTAAGTGAGGTGGTTTGTTGTTTTAGATTCTCCACCCACGGATGGGTGGAACGGGTCATGGATGACCCATAGGGCGGTCGCCATCCGGCACAGGCCCCAACCCCCCACTGTGGTGACCAGCCACAGCAGTAACCTCCCCATTAAGCAGCTTAAACTCTCTTGCCTGGACGAGGCGCATCCGTCGACCTCGCGAATGCGATGCCGGTGCGTTACCATTGTGCTAGCCAGGAGGCCAGTGAGGTGGTTCTCAGATGTACTGCGTTGTTCTAAAAAGTGTACAAACTAAAATGACTATTCCCCCTTGTGGAGGTGCTGAAGAGATATAGGTATAAATGCAGTTAAAGAAATTACCAGTGGTATGATAGGGACAATGTATGGACATTCTCACGCCTCCATAACTACAATTGATTAAGTTTATATTATCTCAACTACTTTCATTACAAAAGAAAAGGATAATCCTACTTGACAAACTACTATATTGTGGTTTATAAAAAAAATACTTTCAAACAGCATGAAAGAAAAATGAACTTAAAGGGCTGAAAATATTTAATATTTAATGAGGTCAATTATGGCCTCAACATATTGATGATTTCCTGTTTAATTGCTATCTAAAATCAAATAGAAAGAACACATCTTGAGATCTCTGCTAAATTCTTGATCTCCCAAGGCTCAATACCCGGTTCCTTTCTCTTCAAATTCATTAATATATTATTACTGCTCAAAACTCCATGCTTCTTTCCTCTCTCCCAAAACAAAACATCTTGATCTCTTAATCTTATATATGGAATTCAGTAATGAAGAGTAATAAACTACTAAGCAAGAATTGGAGTAAGAGTAAAATAGAGCAAAATCAATTTATGTATACTGTATTAAAAGCTTATCTTGATCGCATACCTAGAGACCAACAATTGAAGTAGGATATTCTCATATTATTGCACTTCTTTCATTTAGGAATTTGGGCTAATCCTTTACCATCATTTATCATTTGAATCTCATGTCGATAATGTTTGTACTAAGGCAAATAGTTGTTGTTTTAGATTCTCCACCCATGGATGGGTGGAATGGGTCATAGAGGACCCATAGGGCTGGGAAATAGTATTCTCTTCCCCATAACTCGAGTTAAAAATGTATTTAATAGCCACAAAAATATATCTGAGGTTATTTCTTAACTACTCATCCTATTATTCATTGATATAGACCAGCTATAATAAAAGTCTGTATAGCAAGGTCGAAGAGAATCAAATTTCTACTGCTAATGTATGACGTGGTGATGTTTTTGTACAAGTGAATGAAAGTTATTATACCAGAAGAGGTAATGCATATTAACACAGCAGTTCAGTGGAAAGAAACCCTCGGCAATCATAAAAACATGTGACTTCAAAAACAAAAACAAAACTAACAGACAAGAAGCCTGTCTGTTAGGGGTCCCACTCAGTGGCGAAACTTAAAGGATATGCCTGGGGACGGGCAGTCAATGGGCGAATAAACTCTTTTTAGGGGGCAAGGAGATTCGAGGGCTGTAGGCATGAAGTGTGTGTGGTGGGGTCCGGGGGCATGCTCCCCAGGGATGTTTGTATTTTTAATGATGCAATATATTTTTTTTTATGATTGTGACACCAGGACGGCCAATAAAAATAATAAAATAAAACAGCCCCCATCGGGCCTTAGCACGAAGAATACATAAAGTAAAGAGAAACAGAGATGGAGAGTGTAATGACTTGTCAGATGTGAAGGGATAATAATTACTGCATTTCGGGCTATTTTTTTTCCAGATTTCTGAGGATGATATTGTTAAGGTAACAGAAGCCTCGGCCTATTTTCATATAGTTATTAAAAAAAAAAATAAAACTGCCTCATATCACTGGCACTGATATCTTCTGTAACAGAATGAACACTGAAAAGGGTGCCAGTTTTAATGATGATTACTTCTTTAGTGCTTCAAGGGTCCTTCCAAAACAAAGATGCACCAATACTCTATCGATGGTTTTACGTCACGAACTCCCTTTTCTACTAAGGGCTAGGACGGTTGCCTTTTTGCGAAGGACTTATTTTGGCGGATGTAATCGTTACCCTGAGTGAATGCACTTTCTACCCTCAGTCCGTGACGGGGCGCGAACCCTCGACCTGCCGCCTCAGAGTCGCAGACGCTACCATTTTGCCACGGAGCCTACGCTCCAATACTCTACCATACAAGAATATCAATATGAGCAAATGATAATTTAATTTTTTATTTGTCATCATTTATATGAATAATCATTCCTTGCCGGATTGGGAGGATATTTGGGGGAGACACATATCTTTTGTGGGGGCTGATAACCCCCAAAGACGTCTCTTCCGTAGGATAACCACTAGTCCCATCCACAGTATCAACACTCAAAGAGATACTGTATGCTTTATGAAATTAAAAATTCTAATATTATTTACTTTACCAATTTAATTTTAATACTGAAATAATTATACAAAATGTTTATCCTGTTGCATATATATTGTCAAGCCTCTGTGCACTTTATAGAATATATATATATATATATATATATATATATATATATATATATATATATATATATATATATATATATATATTTAACTTCTAGATATGCATACCATATAGAAAAAATATATTACATCTACTCTTGTAGTATTATAATGATTCCCAGCAAAATGCTATTTTTACGCGCTCTGCCTTGTGTAATTATTTCAAGAATATCCACTGTTTTCATTGTATTTACAGAGGGATTATTATTATTATTAGTATTATTATTATTATTATTATTATCATTATTATTATTATTATTATTATTATTATTATTATTATTATTATTATTATTATTATTATTATTATTATTATTATTATTATTATTATTATTATTATTATTATTATTATTATTATTATTATTCAGCAAGATAACATTGACTGTATGTGAAGGATGCCCAGTAAAATCCTAAAAGTTTTAAGAATAAACAATATGAAGTTTTAGAACTGTAAAAGGATCCCTATAGGCTTCCGTAGATCATTACCGCCATCAACTGAGGGTACAGTGGTAACGCGCTGGCCTCGCATTCGCGAAGTCGAGGGATCGCGCCTCGTCCAGGCAAGAGAGTTTAAGCTGTTTACTGGGGAGGTTACTGCTGTGGCTGGCCATCACCGTGGGGGGTTGGGGCCTGTGCCGGCTGGCGACAGCGCTATGGGTCCTCCATGACCCGTTCCGCCCATCCGTGGGTGGAGAATAAAAAAAAAAAAGCTGAGGATCTCATTAAATATACATCAGGGCCAGTTTCCCATGGAATATGAGATTTCTCGAGGCTACATTTCAGAAAAGGCTCAGGAGGGTGAATTGAGAAAGCAAATTCGGATTTTTACCAGTTCACTAATTTTAGACCTGCCTCTTCGGCCCATTTTAAATTTTATTACTGGCAATGATTTGTAGGTCATTGAAACGAACTCACTCAGCCTTCTAACGTTTTGACTTGTTCCGGTTTTACGTCACGGACTCCCTTTTCTACCAAGGGCTAGGACGGTTGCCTTCTTGCGAAGAACTTGTTTTGGCAGATGTAATCGTTACCCTGAGTACATTCCCTTGCTAACCTCAGACCGTGACGGGGTGCGAACCCTCGACCTGACGCCTCAGAGTCGCGGACGCTACCGCTTGAGCCACGGTGCCTACCACTTCTAACGTTTTGACTATGGCTTAATATACAAGTCAATTATGAAAACTAGCTTAGGATTATTTTTTGCGTGTCCCCCCCCTATAGGATCTGTAATCCTATCATTTTAGACAAGAAAATTTCCCATGAAGCCAAAGAAGTTGCAAAAGATCCTCCCTAATTCTTGTAAAGTAGAAAAATGTGACCCAGCAATTAAACGATGCTGATTTTAAATTAGAAAATGAGACCCAACAATTAAACGATGCTGATTTTAAATTAAAAAATGTAATCCGACACTTGAACGATGCTGAATTTATATTAGAAAATGTGACCCAACAATTAAACGATGCTGATTTTGAATTAGAAAATGTGACCCAACAATTAAACGATGCTGATTTTAAATTAGAAAATGTGACCCAACAATTAAACGATGCTGATTTCAAATTAGAAAATGTGACCCAACAATTAAACGATGCTGATTTTATATTAGAAAATGAGACCCAACAATTAAACGATGCTGATTTTGAATTAGAAAATGTGACCCAACAATTAAACGGTGCTGATTTTAAATTAGAAAATGAGACCCAACAATTAAGCGATGCTGATTTTAAATTAGAAAATGTGACCCAACAAATAAACGATGCTGATTTTAAATTAGAAAATGTGACCCAACAATTAAACGATGCTGATTTTGAATTAGAAAATGTGACCCAACAAATAAACGATGCTGATTTTAAATTAGAAAATGAGACCCAACAATTAAACGATGCTGCTTTTAAATTACAAAATGTGACCAACACTTAAGCGATGCTGATTTTAAATTAGAAAATGTAACCCAACAATTAAACGATGCTGATTTTAAATTAGAAAATGTGACCCAACAATTAAACGATGCTGATTTTGAATTAGAAAATGTGACCCAACAATTAAACGATGCTGATTTTAAATTAGAAAATGTGACCCAACAATTAAACGGTGCTGATTTTAAATTACAAAATGTGACCCAACAATTAAACGATGCTGATTTTAAATTAAAAAATGTGACCCAACAATTAAACGATGCTGATTTTAAATTAGAAAATGTGACCCAACAATTAAACGATGCTGATTTTGAATTAGAAAATGTGACCCAACAAATAAACGATGCTGATTTTAAATTAGAAAATATGACCCAACAAATAAACGATGCTGATTTGAAATTAGAAAATGTGACCCAACAATTAAACGATGCTGATTTTATATTAGAAAATGTGACCCAACAATTAAACGATGCTGATTTTAAATTAGAAAATGTGACCCAACAATTAAACGGTGCTGATTTTAAATTAGAAAATGTGACCCAACAATTAAGCGATGCTGATTTTAAATTAGAAAATGTGACCCAACAAATAAACGATGCTGATTTTAAATTAGAAAATGTGACCCAGCAATTAAACGATGCTGATTTTGAATTAGAAAATGTGACCCAACAAATAAACGATGCTGATTTTAAATTAGAAAATGTGACCCAACAATTAAATGATGCTGATTTTAAATTAGAAAATGTGACCCAACAATTAAGCGATGCTGATTTTGAATTAGAAAATGTGACCCAACAATTAAACGATGCTGATTTTAAATTAGAAAATATGACCCAACAATTAAACGATGCTGATTTTAAATAAGAAAATGTGACCCAACAATTAAACGATGCTGATTTTAAATTAGAAAATGTGACTCATTAATTGAACGAAGCTGATTTGAAATATGTCAGCCTTCTTAATTATGCTGTCAAGACAACAGTGAGTAGAAACAAGTGCTACCTCAAATACCTCTGTTAACAAGAGTGCATTCAATTAAATGAAAAATATTTCTATTATGTTATGTCAAAGAAGCAGAACGTAACTGCTTGAGAAGATGGATAAATGACCACAAGAGAGAAATTAAGAGAAGTTTTTTACATGACGAAAGAAGTGTAGTTTTCGAACATTGCTGGTTCCGAAATGACCCAATGCACTTTGGAAAAAGTAAATTAAATATTAAAGGTCATAACCAAAATGTTGAAATGTTGATTGAGAGCGTGCTAATAAATACCTATTTGTATATGGAATGATTATCCTTCATTCTCAGCACAAAATATGCAAAAATGAAGCCTGTCACACTGGATTGTTAAATATAAAAGAAAATTCATCCCTTTGTATTAATTTGCTGTGTTTGTACTCAAGGTAATTATTTAACATTTTCGCCTATTTCATCTTATTCTTAAGGTGCCTAAATTCAATTAAACCTTAAAGCGTGATTATAACCTTTAATCTTTACTATTTACGTTACTTTTCCTTCTAAAGTACATATGCAATTTGCTCTGTTTCAAATGTATATCATTATCATATTCTCATTATTACATTTCAATTCATGTTTGCCTATGTAATAATTTTTTTTTTTTTTTTGCATTTTGTTTTAATTTCATTCCTTTACAGTTACCTGATGACGGAATTGTATATGCCCTTGAAAAGTAGTCGTTAATTAATGCAATAAAGATCTCTGCTGTACGTTCAATGGTTTTGATTTTCATTGCATACATACATACATACATACATGCATATATATATATATATATATATATATATATATATATATATATATATATATATATATATATATATATATATATATATATATATATATATATATATATATATATATATGGTAAGAATGCCCAAAGCAAATCAGGTTTTAAGGTGGAAAGTAATCACCCACTGGACACAGTCTTAGACGAATATTGTTGAGACTAATACTTATTGGAAGGGATTTTTTTTTTTTCAATAATCATCATGAAGTAAATGAGCTGAAAAATGAAACTGTTGGAGAATTATTGGATTTTTTACATTATTCATAATGGTGTAAATGAGCTGAAAAAGGAAACTGTTGGAGAATTAAGGGATTTTTTTTCATTATATATAATGCTATAAATGAGCTGAAAAAGGAAACTGTTGGAGAATTAAGGGATTTTTTTGTTATTCATAATGGTGTAAATGAGCTGAAAAATGAAACTGTTGGAGAATAAAGTTTTTTTTATTTTTCATAATGGTGAAAATGAGCTGGAAAAAAAAGAAACTTGGAATATTTAGGAATTT
>JAXCGZ010013259.1:47500-57500 GCA_037179515.1 Halocaridina rubra | reverse complement strand
TACCTGCCTCGCAATTTCAATTAAAAATCTATAGACGTGTATGCAATGTGCATTTCCAGTGTTGTATTCACACTAACAATGTTTATATATTTTTCTTAATATATAATGTTATGGCTTAGTAGGTTGGCCATGGTACCAGCCACCCCTTGAAATACTACACCTGAGGACGTTTCGGACTTAACTAATACTGACCAAGAAAGCTCCAGGTTAAGTCTTCCTTAAGGCAGGGTTTTTTCACAATGCCTACATCTGCACAGATATATGGACGTATTCATTACACATGTATTACTATCCCATTACATTTGACAAGTCACAACACTCCCCATCTCTGTTTCCCTAGGCTCTCTTTTTTTCATGTTTGCTGTAATTATGGAAGTCCACAGCTTATGGGCCCCGGTATCCAGCATAGAAGGGTGTTAAAAATCTCCGGGAGAGCAGATACACTTTGTGATAGTAATGATTCAGCCCTTAACATTGCACCTCTTGATAGATCTCCTTCTCTCACTCTTCACTTTTCTAACTTCCATTGTCTGAACTGCAATCTTTCGTTTGTGGAACAGCACTTGAGTATATCCCTTCCTAATCTCCTCCTTCTTTCTGAAATTCAGCTGCATAGCCATACATCCCTGACCCATTTAAGATCTTTCACTATAACCTGTAATCTTGTTTCTGTTCCAAAGGTGGGGACTGCCTGCTGCAACGCTAACATTCCCATAGCAAGGCTCATTTTTTTTACTTTTATAGATTCCTCACCCAAGGGTAGGTGGAACTGGTCATGGAGGACCGGTAGGGTGGGCATCAGCCGGCACAATCCCCAACTCCCCACAGTGGTGCCCAGCCACAGCAGTAACCTCCCAAATAAACAGCCTAAACTCTTTTGCCTGGACGAGGCTTGATCTGTCGACCTCGCGAATGCAAGGCCAGCATGTTACCACTGTACTAGCAAGGAGGCTAGCAAGGCTCATGAACCTTGAATCTTCTGACAGTGATTTTCTCTGGTTGAAGATCCATCTCTCCACTACCTCTATATTTCTTTGCTTCTGATACTGCTCTCCTAACTCCACTGAGTATGTGTCCATCACTGAATATCTGTTCTCTTGCCATGAGTCATTGCTCTCTTCTCACCCACATGCTGAAGTACTCTATATTGGAGACTTCTATGTGCATCACAGTGAGCGGCTTCAACTTCTCACACTAATATGGAAGGAAGAGAGTCCTTTGCTTTTTCTGTTACTCACAATCTGGAGCAGTTTCCAAACATCCTTAACGGGAATGGAGGCATTCATCCTCTCCTCAATGAAAACTTTTCTTCCCCTAATCCTTGGTTTGACTGTGCCTGACCATGGCTATTCAGGCCAGGAATTGGGCATGCTGGTCGTACTAAGCCTTTCCTTCTGATTTTTCACTCTATTTTTATTACAGCTAGGAATCGATGCACTGTTCAGATGCGAGGGTCTAAAGCTTTCAATTATAAGAGGGAAAGTTCATGATCTTAACTCCTCTCCCACTGATAAATGTTTCCCGATCCTTAGCCAAAAATCTCTAAAAGAAATCTTCTGTAACTCAAGCTCTACCACTTTCATTTGTTCTGATGATACTATCGATTGTTCTCACACTGACAAAGCCACTTTCTTTGGCACTCACTTTATTGCCAACTCTTAAGTAAGCGAATCCATATCACCTCTTCCTCGTCCTTTACCCCTCTCTTTCTTCACACAAAGTTCATTAGGTTCTTTGCTCTCTAAAGACGAATAAGATATCTGAACCCGATAGTATACGTGCAAGGTTCAATAAGGAATTTTCAGATGACCTGGCCATTGTTATTTGTCATCTTCTTCGCCTCTTTCTCTCAACCAGTATCTACCCCTCATCTTTGAGGCATGCTATAGTGCAGCCTGTTCCTAAGAGGGAGACCACTTTATTCCTTCCTACTACTGACCTATTGCCCTAACCTATTCTGTTGCTAAAGTTTTTGAAACTATGCTCAATTATCACTTCTCGACATATCTTGACTCTAACTCGCTTATATCCAATCACCCAGACGGTCTCAGCAAGAGAAGATCCACTGGTGACCTGTCCTATCTTACTCATATATGGTGATCTTCTCTGAAGAGCTATGGGGAATCCTTTGTCGTCGCCCGTGATATCTCTAAGGTTTTTGGCAGAGTGTGGCACAAGGCCGTCTTTGCTAAACTCGCTGTTCATGTCGTTACCCCTTCTCTCTGTTCTCCGAATATGAGTTTTCTTTTTTACTGTTTTATTTCTATGATTGTTGATGATGCAACATGTAGTTCATTCCCAATTACCAGCTGTGTTCCACAGGGCTCTGATATTTCACCTACTCTGTTCCTTCTCTTCATCAGTTATCTTCCCCAGTCCCCATTATCCTCTCTTCTCCACGCCTTTGCCTTTTCTCTGCCTTCTCCTCACAACTTTCAACTGCTACTCGTTATCAGTCAAGTATCACTTTCTTCACTATTAACTCCGATTTATTTAAAGTATATGTGTGGAACACCCAAAATTTAGTTATATTTAATGCCTCCATGGCACAATATATGGATAGATATTTATATTCTTCCTCTCTCGATAGTCGTAGTTCCTTCTAAACTAGCAACATTTACCCTCTTAATTCTATTAACATATTATTCATCCAGATTGCCTCTAACTTGTCTTGAAGGAGTCATATAATCCAAACTTCTAAGTCTGCATCTAAAAATTGAGGGTTTTGTTTCGTTTTCGTCATGGCTTTTCACCTTTTCAGTAACTTAAAATCTATAAAGGTCTTATCCTTCCTTACTTAGAATACTACTAGCACATCTGGGGTCCTTTTTCTTATACTTCTGTCCTTGATAGGGTTGAATCTAATGCAGCCAGGGTCATTAGTGACCCTTCTCTTTCTTCTAATCTGGATTCTTTTTCTCTTAACCGTAAGGTATCACTCCTTTCTCATTTTTATCGCTACACATCAGTCACTGCTGTGGTGAGTTAGTAAGTTGCATCCCTTCCTTGCTACCGAGGAACATTCATCAAGCGTCCTTGTGTCACATGTACTGTGTGGAGATTTGTAGCTCGCTGATATGTTGGCGCAGCAAGTGCTTCTTCCCATCCACCTCCAGACTCTGGAACTCTCTCTCTCCTTTTGCCTTTCCTAATTCTTATAACCTATCTTCCTTCTAAAAGCGGATCTATCATCATCTCAGGGCCTAATCCTGCCACATCTCTAGGGCCTCAGTACTTCGATAATTCTCTCAACATGTCCTTCTCCTATTGTGTATCATTCCTTTATTTCTGCCTTGTCCTTAAACTTCTACTTTTTCTTGGTCTTAATTTTTTTTTGGTGCCCGGGCCTGATGAGGGCAATTTTCTTTGATTGTCCCGGTGTCACATTAAAAAAAAAAAAATATTATTATTTTGGTCTTTTCCCCTTAAAGGAGATTTAAAATTTTTGTTTGATTTTACACGTTATTTTCTTATTTTTCCTGTATTTTATGTTATGCTTCCCAGTGTTTCAGTAGATACAACATTTGGATTTTTATTAGTGCAAGTAATTAACATCACCATTTTTATTGCTGCTGTTATTATAGTATAGTCATAATTACAATTACAATTATCATTGAAATATTATTATTAGTATTATTCCTTTGAGGGAGGGGGCTAGAATACTTCCTCCGCGTTCCCCTACATGTCGTAAGAGTCGACAGGATTGGTCAAAGCGAGGGAACTGGGAATCCTCTTCTTCGTATTTTCTCTTCACAAAGAATCAGCATATTATACCATTACTCAACTTCTCCCCTTATAAGGGGAAAAATGGCTCATGTGTATCGATTATAATCATTGTGGTCACAGTGGTCGGGTTGGTAACGTACGCTATTCTGATTCGTAATATCGTCGGTTCGAGATCCGCCAAGGTATGAGGTTAGAAAGGGTATTCACTCAGGGTAACGGTCACACTTGGCAAAACTATACATCCTTTGAAAGAATGCACTGTCCTAGCATTAGCAGAAGAGGGAATTCGTTAAGTAAAACCGACTTATTACTGTTATTATTATTATTACTATTATTATCTTTATTATTATTATTATTATTATTATTATTATTATTATTATTATTATTATTATTATTATTATTATTATTATTATTGTTATTATTATTATTATTATTATTATTATTGTTATTATTATTATTATTATTATTATTATTATTATTATCATCATCATTATTATTATTATTATTATTATTATTATTATTATTATTATTATTATTATTATTATTATTATTATTATTATTATTATTATTATTATTATTATTATTATTATTATTATTATTATTGTTGTTGTTGTTATTATTACTGCTCTGATTGATATTAACTTTCTGCTCATTATCATCCTGATGATTATGATTATTACTATTATAGTTTCGATTATTAATTTAGCATTGCTTTTAGATATTTGATTCATTATTGCTTATATTGATATTAATGCTATTTTCTCAGTTACCTTTCAGCTGTTTCCCTGTTTCAGACAGTTTTATTAGTGTTGTGTTATGCTATTTCCAACCGTTAAAATCTTCTAATTAATTAATTGAGCACTCAGGTACGTTTTTAAGTCCCTTGGAATAATAATATGAACTTTACTAACATCCTCTCTCATAGTTTTTGTAACACATGTTACTTTGCTTCCCCGAAATGCAATTTCTTATGCAATTGTGTTTGTAATTACAAGCAATTGCAGATACAGAGTATGCTTGATGTCTCGACTGAAAGTGTGTGTGTGTGTGTGTGTGTGTGTGTGTGTGTGATTACCTAATTGTGATTACCTAATTGTGTTTACGGGAAAGAGCCCAAAGCTCGTATCTTCCCGTCTCCTGATCGGTTCCATTTTTAGACTTAGTGATACTTATCATACCTGTCCTTAAAACTATGGATTGAGATAGCATTAACTACCTCCTCGCCTAGCCAATTCCAATTATCAACTACTCTTACACTGAAAAAGTATTTCCTTACATCCTGCAAACAAGTTTTCTTACGAAGCTTCAAACTATGACCTCTAGTTCTAGAGCCAGCCATATCGAAATATCGATCCCTATCCACTCTATCATACCCATGAAGGAATTTAAAGACTGTCACCATATCCCCCCTTACTCTTCTAGCTTCGAGTGATGGCAAGTCTAATTCCCTCAGCCTCTCATCATAACCGAGATTGCGTATTTCTGGCACCAGTTTCGTGGCATGTCTTTGAACTTTTTCAAGCCTAGCTATGTGCTTTTTCAAGTGCGGATTCCAAAAGGGGGCTGCATATTCCAGTTTTGGCCTCACATAGGTTACATAAATATTTCTGAACATTTCCTTGTCCATGTGCCTGTGTGTGTGTGTGTGTGTGTGTGTGTGTGTGTGTGTGTGTGTGTGTGTGTGTGTGTGTGTGTGTGTGTGCATAGGCCTAATGCTCTTACACAGCTGCAATATTAGGTATAACTATACTTTCAATTGCCATGTAGGTCTTTTCTAGACAAGGTGTACTTTATTTTGCGATGTATGCTTGTAGAGTGAGACCAGTGTCTATCAGATGGTATTTCTGAGAGTGGGTTAGAGTGGGGACCACTTTAAACAGCGGAGTTCAACAGCAGGAAAGAGGTTGGAAGTGCACTTGGCGCTCATTGTGTCCAACCGTAACCTCATAGAAATTGTTCAGGCCGGCTATGTGACAGCCTGATTGCATCAGAGTAACTTGGGAGGAGAAGCCAGAGAAAGATATAATCTGTGCAACACTTAACAGATACATATTTATTGGACTGCCTGAATCTATCTTATATTTCCGAATTTTTAAGTTTAAGAAAAGCTCCAATGCTACCTGAAAAGTAGATTGCATAGGTAAGATAGTTTCATATTTTTTTAATTGTAATGATTGCCATTCTCCAATAAGGATATTAAACTGATTTTCTTATATGGATTCTCCAGTGTTCAAGCTAAAGGTGCCTTTTTTATATTTTACTTGACATCAGAGGAGTTCTTGCATATAGCCAATTACCTATGCATTTATTTGTTTTCCATGCTTATTTGAAACGAAAGTTTCACATGGAGATAGAACATGTGGTGTAGACCACACGCTCTCTATTTTTGCTATTTAATATGTATATGTTTGGATAAGATCTGGCCCGGAGGTTTAAATCGATATTGTGGCAGCAGGTGCTTCCACGTAGATATTATGTATAGGATACAAGCATGGTAAACTAGCATTGCACCTGGCTATGCCCACGTCATATGATCTGGGGCTTCATAATATTGTAGGGCTGACCAATGTTGATAGGATATTAGCCGACTATGATCTTAATTGGCCTAGGCATATGCAGAATGACCGCCCAGTCTCCGCCTCCCTTTTTGTATTTTGTAGTTTGCTTGAGGTGTGGAGGCAGTTAGTCAAAGGTGTGTAGAAAGCAGTCACAAGAGGCTATCTTGTTTAGACAGTCGGAGAGCAAACAGGCACAAAAGAGTCAGAAGCAAGAATGTAATAGACAGAAAAGAACCCAGGGTTTTTGGGCACACAAGCTGTATATTTGTACCTTACGCAAATTCCACTGTGTCACTCTACCAAGATCATCGAATTTCCATCAGACAAGCCGAATATCTGCTATGATCACCATATAGTAATTAAGCAGTATATCACATAGCTGGAGACGTTACTACACTGGGCACCAAGAAAGTATCGAGAAGGAAAGGTAGCAGCTTTAGGACAAGGAAGAAAGAAGAAAAATATAAACAATAGGAAAAGACAGGCTGCAAGAACAGTCAAAGTAATGAAGACATAGAATTATGATGATAGATCTACTTTTTGAAGGAAGGAAGGTCATATGAGCTAGGGAAGACAGAATGAGGAATGGAGTTCTGGAGTTTGGAGGCGGAAGGAAAGAAGCAGTCACTGCACCGACCGATCTGCGAGCCACAAATCTCGACGCAGTACCTGTGTGATGAGGCCAATTGGTGTACGTTAAACGGCCTTGACAGCTGGAAAGGGATACAAATTTCCAACTCATCAGAGCAGCAATGGAGGTAGTAAATATAATAAAGAGGTAGGGATGATGCTTTCAGGGGAAGAGAAAGAAAATCCAGATTAGAAGTAAGAAAATGGCTGTTAAGGAGTCAGATGACTTTAGATTCTACCCTATCAAGGAGACAAAATATCCCTTCACATCTGACAAGTCATTACACTCTCCATCTCTGTTTCACTTTATGTATTTTTCGTTCCCAGGCCCGATGAGGGCTGTTTTATTTTATAATTTTTATTTGGCCCGTCCTGGTGTCACAATCATAAAAAAAAAAAGTATAGAAAGAACCACCACAGACGTAAGAGCAATACCCTAAGCAGAGACTGATAAGATCTTTAGAGGTTTTAACATCTTATTAGAATTAAGAGGATAAATTTCATTGGTTTCAAAGACAGTAGGAATACCAAAAGGAAAAAATAAAGAAATAGCCAAAAATAATCTTGGTGGCATTAAATTTAATTAAAGTTTGGATGTCCCAGTTCAATACTGTTTGTGAATCGGAGTTGAGAATTGAAGAGTGGCACACAAGTCGCACGTGGCACAAGGGACGTATCACGCCACTTCTGTGTGAAAGGTTTCAGATATTTCCAGATTTTCGTTTTCAACTGGCTTGCCACGTGGCATGCCAAGTGCGACTTGCCACTTTGGTGTGAAAGCGGCCGTAGAGTAATAGATTTTTCAACCTTTGACATTGATTTTGGATCTTCCCTTAATGAGTAGTTTCTCTAAGCTCCAATTTCTGGGGATATATGAGGCATCTTTTGATGTATTAATATAATCTTTAAGTGCATTTTTATGATGACAAGATGCCATGATATCTAAATTCTTATATATATATATATATATATATATATATATATATATATATATATATATATATATATATATATATATATATATATATATATATATATATATATATATATATATATATGGCTAATGATGACAGACTTCATTCAATATTACTGAATTATTCCTGCTTTATGTCTTTATGTGAGAGTATATAGAAAAAGCAATAAGATATTGTTATAAAATGACTGAATTTTTAAAGCTTACCACATGGCCAGGCAAGAAAGTTGCCCTCATTAATAAAGTCCAGGATATGAAGAAGGCATTTAGACGAAAAAAAAACAAAAGGTTAAGGACAAGGCAGAGATGAGGTAATGATAGACCAAAGGATGAGAACATGCTGAAAGAGTAGTCGAAGTACTGAGAACTAGAGATTCAGCAGGATTAGGCCCTGAGATGACGATAGATCCGTTTTTTTTTTTTTGAAGGGAGATAGGTTATACGAATTAGGAAAGACAGAGGGAGGAAGAGAGCTCCAGAGTCTGGAAGTAGATGGGAAGAAGCATTCGCTGAACCACCAGTCCGAGAGCTACAAATCTCCACACAATACCTGTGAGATGAGGCAGCTTGGCGGGCGTTATGCGGCCTCGGCAGTGGAGGAGGGATGCAACTCGCCAACTCAGCAGAGCAGTGAAGAAAGTAGTAATCACAGAAAACAGAAAGGGATAATACTTCACTGCGAAGTGAAAGCAATATCTATCTATATCGTTGTCTGTCTATCTAGCTATGCATGATCCATCTATCTATCCATTTATCTATCTATCTCTTTCTATCTATCTAGCTATATATGATCCATCTATCTATCTCTTTCTATCTATCTAGCTATGTATGATCCATCTATCTATCCCTTTCTATCTATCTATCTATTTAAAGGTGAAAGAGCACATTGGCGGCCACATAAAGACTAACTATTGATCAAATGCATCAAATTATACCCAGCGGGTGCGGACTGAAAAGTAGCGCACCCTGAGGCTTATTACATAACCTCCTCCTGAACCTTGATTTTCGATCAAGTTTTCATGACTGAGAGGAAGGGTGATGGTACTAAGTAAATATATATATATATATATATATATATATATATATATATATATATATATATATATATATATATATATATATATTTATATATATGATATATATATATATATATATATATATATATATATATATATATATATATATATATATATATATATATATATATATATATATATATATATATATATGCTCCCACTTCTTAACTCATGGTTAGATTTTGCATTTAAGCCAAATCCTTGCTCAAAAGGCAGCTACAAATATCAGTGATCCCATTACCATATACAAACATATTTATTACATTTGTCTATTTCTAAGATTCGAATCTACAACACAAATGACAGTCCATGTTAGATGAATAATGTCAAAAAAGTTGCAAAGTCATTTTTAGTTGGCATATTTCATAATCTTATTATTTCTAAAGCAAAATTTGTAAACCAAAATATTTCTTTACTCTGTACCCTTATATAGTAGCCAAGTACACAGTAGTTACACCTAAACATTACACCCAGTGGAATTATTTTCCAATAGTGTAGCCTTAGGATTATTAGAAAATGTGTTCGGGAACACACACACACACACACACACACACACACACACACACACACACACACACACACACACACACACGTATTTGCAATTCATTCAAATCCCATGCTAAATAAACATTAATAATAATCAAATAAACACATTAACATACGTGAAAACATGAATAAAATATTACCCCTGTCATATATATATATATATATATATATATATATATATATATATATATATATATATATATATATATATATATATATATATATATATATATATATATATATATATGGCATCTGTAAGGATATAGTATTTATATGCGCCGAATATTTTCCTTTAGAAACTAATTATGAAAGTTTGACATTAGAGTTATCTAACAAATATATAGCTGTGTTTTAATTCGTGAAGGGCTTGTTTTAAACTTTTTTATAAAGAGATTTAAGATTTATACTAGTGATCTGAGTTATAATAATTTTGACATGTTTGAGCTGCAGGATTAATTTTTTCTCAAATTTGGGATGTTAAATTTGAATTA
>JAXCGZ010013259.1:32500-40000 GCA_037179515.1 Halocaridina rubra | reverse complement strand
TAAATATGCACTGTGTTTTACTCTCGTTAATTAACAGCCCAATTTCTTGGAAATAGGTTTTAATTTTTGACAGAGTGTTTTCTGCTCTTAAAGTTAGCTCTGGGAGATTATTAATATCACCACTAAGGAGTAGTTGAGTGTCATCTGCATATTGTACGACTAGACAGTCAGAAATGAAAGAAGATAGATCATTTACGTAAATGGAGAAGAGGATAGGACCAAGTACTGATCCCTGTGGAACACCAAATGATACATTTTTTGGCACAGAGATAATGTTGTTAAGACGTATGGACTGTTTACGATTAGATAGATACTCGCTAAACCAGCTTGGATCAATATTTAAGTTAATACATTTACTTAAAAGAATTTCATGGTTTACACTGTCGAAGGCTTTTGATAAGTCTAATAAAATTAGCAAAGATATTTTTTTCATATCTATATTATTATATATACTATTCGTAACTTTAAGCAGTGCAGTTTCCGTCGAGAGTTTTGGTCTGAAACCATGTTGGCTAATCGTTAGTAGTCTATTTGATTCTAAATATGACATAAGTTGGCATGCAACAATTTTTTCTAATATTTTAGAGAAAATGGGTAGCAGGGAAATGGGACGATAGTTTGTCACATCTTTTCTGTCCCCCTTTTTATGCAGAGGTATTACATGTGATATTTTCCAAGAGTCAGGAAACTTTTTAATAACAATGGAAGTGTTCATAATAGTTAGAATATAGGATGCAATCATGGGTAGAGCATCTTTGATGAACTGAAATGGCATACCATCTGAACCATAAGAGCCAGAGTTTCTTAGGCTCTTTATGGTAAGAATTAGGGTAGCACAATCTATAGGATTTATCTTGAAGTACTCTCTTGTGTTTTCATTGGAAGAATTGTCATTTAAGCAATTACTCATATTCACTGAGTTGATGTTTTCTTGAGTTTTTTCATATGTATTTTTGCCAACGTTAGCAAAATAGTTATTAAAGTTATCTGCTTTGTCTTTCAACTCCGTAATATTTTCATAACTTTCTGAGGTACTCTTTTCATTTGGTATCATGCTTCTTATCGCTTTCCATGTTGCTGCTGTATCATGTCTAGAGTCATTAAATTGTTTTTTGTAAAAGTCTTTTTTACTTACACTGATGAGAGATCTGAGACGTTTCTTTTCTGTTCATTTTTAGCTCTTTTTGTATTTGATTTCTGATTTGCATTGCCTCTTTGATGTCATTAGTTAGCCAGGGGGCTGAGGGGCTCCGAGGGGCTCTGAGATGACGATAGATCTGCTTTTTGAGGGATGAAAGGTCATAAGAATTAGGAAAGGCGGAAGGAGGAAGAGAGTTCCAGAGTCTGGAGGTAGGTGGGAAGAAGCAGTCGCTGCACCGACCACTCCGCGAGCTACAAATCGCCACACAGTACCTGTGAGATGAGGCCGTTTGGCGAGTGTTGCATGGCCTCGGCAGTGGGGGAGGGATGCAACTCGCTAACTCATCAGAGCAGCGATGGAAGTAGTAGCGATAGAAAAGTGAAAGAGAAGATACCTTACGGTGAAGAGAGAGAGAATCCAGGTTAGAAGTAAGAGAAGGATCATTAATGAGTCTCACTGCCTTAGATTCAACCCTATCAAGAAGATAAGTAAAGGAAGAAGCACCCCAGATGTGTGAGCAGTATTCTAAGCAGGGACGGATAAGACCTTTGTAAATTTTAAGTAACTGCAAAGAGGAAAAGTAATGACGAAAACGAAACAAAACTCCCAATTTTTTGGATGAAGATTTAGAAATTTGGATTATGTGATTCCTCCAAGACAAGTTAGAGGCTATATGGATTCCTAATATGTTGATAGAGTTAAGAGGGTAAATTTCATTAGTTTCGAAGACAATAGGATTATCAGGAGGAGAAGAAGATAAAGAGATAGCCAGAAACAGTGTCTTGGAGGCATTGAATTTAACTAAATTTCGAGTGCCCCACTCAGATAGCTATTAAGCCAGATATCATCTATAGCGTTAATTTCTCTTAAGTGGATTGCATGAGAAATACTGTCAGAAGCAATGGAGGGGCTACAGATGGTAAGGAAAAGCTTACAAATTATGCTGTTAAAATCACTGTTGGTCATGGCCGGACTACGTCATTTATATAAGAGTTAGGGTGGCTTGAAGTAGAACAATTTAAATACGATGTGATGATGCTTATGAAAAATGTAATGAAAGGTAAACCAGAATGAGTCATGCATATTGGTAGAAACACTCGGCAATCACATAACCTCGTGAATAAAATCAAAGAATACAACCCTCTCTGTCAGGTTTGACAAACATTGGATCAAAATAACAGATGACATAAGTGAAACAGTATCAGAACTAAAAAAGAAACCGAGACATCATTTTGCATAATGTGTGAAAATATGAAGGTCTTGTACTTTTATGCCCTCAATGTTGTTATTTGTTGTTTTAGATTCTCCACCCACGGATGGGTAGAGCGGGTCATGGAGGACCCATAGGGCGGTCGCCTATGCTCTCAAGTTGCATAAATATTCAGTGATATTATGATATTTTAATATGATGTATTGCATGTATATGTATGAATACCCACTGTATGTTATGTGGAATTAATGGCATTTTATTTATATACTTATTTATCTATTTATCTATTTACTTACTCTCATTTTCTTTCTCTCTTTCTCTAAAACAAAACACGCGTGTCAACCTTTTGCTAATGGAGTAACTTTTTTTTGTAGAATGCTAAGTCACTATCACTTAATGAGTTTATATATTCCGGATGCTTTTACTACCTCTGTTAATTATGACATATGCAAGGATTCTTTTTATAAGATGTGTCACCTTAAAATTTGTTCATTATAATATGCGTATGAATACAGGGTGATGAATAACCTTTAGCTAGAGGGTTAAGGATAAAGCCATGCATTGAACCCTTTTTTTTTCTAACTGTTCTTCACTGCTTTTCAGATATAATTTCCTGTTTTGCTACCCACTGTGGCTTTCAAAGTTGAAGACAGTGGAACTATTGGTGTTGTTGACCGATCTAAACAAATGCCTACCTAGAACTCATGGTAGCTGAAACGACCTTCATTACCTGGAAGTGGATTATCAACAAATTGTGTAGATATTTCTTGGGTAACTGAGAAATGGAAAGAGAGATAAGGCAATATCTACATGACCTTTGGCATCAGTACATAAGAAAAACTCTCCTAAAAGAGCAAACTTATCATTGCATAATTGTGCAGGACGCGACAAATAAACACTGCAAAAGTTGCTCAAGAGATCACTAAAAGACGAGGGAAGACTGTGAATCGGTAGTTGGCTCGTTGGTACCGCATACAATGAACGATGAAAGCTATTCATGCTAATCCAATACCTTAGGTTTTGTTACTCTTTGTCTCAATGTGAGGAGGAGGAATTCCTTTACTTTTGCCCAGATGTGGAATATTTCCTGTTGAACCGTTCGACGTCCTAAATTTTAGAATGATAGAATTTGGGAATTGAATATGAAAGTGCTTGAGAATTATATTCGATGCCAAGATGTGTTTTGGTCTCCAATTTGCATTGGAAATTTTCTTTGCTTCTCTGTGAAGCATCTTTCTGTGGGTAATAAGGGAAAAAGGACAGAGTTGGGTGGAAGCTTTCTTTGGTGAAAAGATTTTGGAGGAGAGGATATCTCATTCTTGAACAGGTGTCATAATGTGTTGGAATCTGACGTTGTATGTCATCTCCTTGGCAGCGCTTTGTGATTTCTCTTACATGAGACACAGAATCTAATGAAGGACTCTGGGACGGATTATTTCACTTAAACTGGATAACCTGGAAATTCACTCTACCTCAGCCCTGCAAAACACATTGGACCAATCATGTAAGACAAAGTTGATTGGCCTTCGAAATACAGGCATATGAGAAGTCTGCAAAATGCTTTTGAGTTTTTGAGTTCGAAAATGACCTCTTGGAACTCCTGTTCCAAATTATACAGAAGAGGAAAAACTATCTCTATCCATGAGTGTCTCAGCAAGCACCTTTATTATTATTATTATTATTATTATTGTTATTTGCTGCTTTTCTATGGATGCGGATGAAACATACAAGACTGAAAAGTTCTCGATATTTAAAATAAATTATTTACATTCAAAATTAATAAATGATTTTGCACATGGCTCAGAAACATCATATTGCAGATATCCCCTTTACAGAGTGTTTAGAGGGAGCTTCTTTCTTTCTGATGCATGTCCCTTCTCCAGAAATGATCTTCAACATCAAATGAATTCTTTCCTGATATACGAACCTCAAAAAGATATAACGTAAAAAGACCATGGTTAAGATGTTTCACTGAGATCAATCTCTGTATCTTCTTCTCCTCCTGATAGGCCTATTTTCTTCTAAACTAACTAAATTTCCCTCTTATTATTAACATATTAGGAATCCATGTAGCCTATAACATGTCTTGGAGGAATCACATAATCCAAATTTCTAAATCTGCAACTAAGAAATTGGGGGTTCTGTTTTGCTTGCGTCATTACTTTTCCTCTTTGAAAATCTACAAAGGTCTTATGCGTCTCTGCTCAGAATATTGCTCGCACATCTGGGGTGCTTTTTCATATACTTATTCTTGATAGGGTTGATTCGAAGGCAGTCAGACTCATTACTGATCCTTCTCTTACTTCTAATCTAGATTCTCTTTCCCTTCACTATAAGGTATTGTCCCTCTTTCTTTTCTCTCACTACTCCTTCCATTGCTGCTCTGTTGATTTGGCGAGTTACATCCTTCCCTTAATGCCGAGGCTGCGTAACACTCGCCAAGCATCCTCGTCTCACAGGTACTGTGTGGAGATTTGTAGCTCACGGCTTGGTCGGTGCAGTGACTGCTTCTTCCCATCTACCTTCAGACTCTGGACCTGTCTTTCTACTTCTGTTTCTCCTAATACTTATAACAGATCTTCTTTCGCAAAGCTGATCTATCGTCATGTTAGGGCCTAATCCTGCCATATATCTAGGTACTAAGAACTTCGACTATTCTGTCAGCCTATAATTTTCCTATTGTGCATCATTACCTCCTCTCTGCCTTATCCTGAAGCTTTTATTTTTCCTTTGTCTTAATGTTTTCTTCGTACCCAGGCCTTTATCAATGAAGACAATTTTCTTGCCTATCCCGGTGTCAGTCATAAAATATATATATATATATATATATATATATATATATATATATATATATATATATATATATATATATATATATATATGTATTTATATATACAAACACACACACACGCATACGCATATATATATATATATATATATATATATATATATATATATATATATATATATATATATATATATATATATATATATATATATATATATATATATATATATATATATATATATATATATATATATATATATATATATATATATATATATATATATATATATATATATATATATATATATATATATATATATATATGTATATATATATATATATATATATATATATATATATATATATATATATATATATATATATATATATAAATATATATATATATATATATATATATATATATATATATATATATATATATATATATATATATATATATATATATATATATATATATTAATATATATATATATATATATATATATATATATATATATATATATATATATATATATATATATATATATATATATATATATATATATATATATATATATATATATATATATATATATATATATATATATATATATAGATATATATATATATATATATATATATATATATATATATATATATATATATATATATATATATATATATATATATATATATACATATATATATATATATATATATATATATATATATATATATATATATATATATATATATATGTGTGTGTGTGTGTGTGTGTGTGTGATTACCTAATTGTGATTACCTAATTGTGTTTACGGGAAAGAGCCCAAAGCTCGTATCTTCCCGTCTCCTGATCGGTTCCATTTTATACTTAGTGATACTTATCATACCTGTCCTTAAAACTATGGATTGAGATAGCATTAACTACCTCCTCGCTTAGCCAATTCCAATTATCAACTACTCTTACACTGAAAAAGTATTTCCTTACATCCTGCAAAGAAGTTTTCTTACGAAGCTTCAAACTATGACCTCTAGTTCTAGAGCCAGCCATATCAAAATATCGATCCCTATCCACTCTATCATAACCATGAAGGAATTTAAAGACTGTCACCATATCCCCCCTCACTCTTCTAGCTTCGAGTGATGGTAAGTCTAATTCCCTCAGCCTCTCATCATAACTGAGATTGCGTATTTCTGGCACCAGTTTCGTGGCATGTCTTTAAACTTTTTCAAGCTTAGCTATGTGCTTTTTCAAGTGCGGATTCCAAAAGGGGGCTGCATATTCGAGTTTTGGCCTCACATAGGTTACATGTGTGTGTGTGTGTGTGTGTGTGTGTGTGTGTGTGTGTGTGTGTGTGTGTGTGTGTGTGTGTGTGTGTGTGTGTGTGTGTGTGCGTGCGTGCGCGCGTGTGTGTGTGTGTGAGTGCAAATTCACACATATACACATATTTACATGGATGAAGCTTCAATACTGAGAATTTCTTAATATGAAGTGAAAGATATAAATTCTGTAACGTCAAAAATTACTGGAAGACTTATTTTCTCATTAATCAAAATGTACAATCACTCCAAATACTTAAAACATTCCATACTAAATTTATAACTCTTGAGGGTATAGAATAGGCACTTTGAGTTAGTAGAGACTTATTTCCATACATACGTACATATATGTACACGTACTTGCACATATGGGTACATTCATTCATATATCCATTACGCAAAGGGAAGGCAACTGTGTATCAATGAACAAGTTTTATTTAACTTGGGGATTCGACTGAGACTCTGTTAAGAAACTTTAATATTACCAATTTTCACATACTCGGTCAAACCATGAAGAAAGATAGACATCAATATCACTTTATTCATGTGTAGTGTTTCCGGTAATGCTAGTAACAACAACAAAAAATGGCTCAATAAAGCTCGTTTAATTAGCGACATATTGACAGTTTAACACCTCCTTCACAATACTGGCCCTAACTCACAAGGGGTGAGAAATTCTTTGAGAAAATCAAACACACCACTTCCTTCTCTCTCTCTCTCTCTCTCTCTCTCTCTCTCTCTCTCTCTCTCTCTCTCTCTCTCTATATATATATATATATATATATATATATATATATATATATATATATATATATATATATATATATATATATATATATATATATATATATATATATACATATATATATACATATATATATATATATCTATATATATATATATATATATATATATATATATATATATATATATATATATATATATATATATATATATATATATAAGCACATTACATATGTGAAAACATGAATAATTTTTTTTTTTTTTTTACCCCGACCGGGACTCGAACCTAGGACTTAT
>JAXCGZ010013259.1:25000-30000 GCA_037179515.1 Halocaridina rubra | reverse complement strand
CTTCTTTTCCGCATTTAATTGAAGTACCATGGTATATAGGCATCAATGATAATCTAATAGACACCTATATATGCATATATATATATATATATATATATATATATATATATATATATATATAATATATATATATATATATATATATATATATAACATGGAGAAAGATTATTAAATATCACTGTCTCATCTAGTTGAAAATCCTAATCTCATGTGAAAAGTATGAATTTATTCACGCTAAAGGAAGGACCAATTTCTTGAGGAACAGAGGAATTGAAGCATTGCTATACTTGCACTAGAATTCAAACACACAAATAAGTATGCATACATGCTGTGCGCAAGAAAATTACACATGCGCACACGCACATAAAAACATGTGATAAGAACACAGACCAAATAAACACACACGAATACATACACGTAATCGAAAACACATGCTCACAATCACACATACACACACACATACAAACACACACACACACAAACAATATTGAGTATGAACCACCAATTGGAAAGAGTGACCACTGTGTGTTGTTGATGGAGTATATCATTGAAGACATTCTTCCTGAGGGTAGAGGCACTGAGGACATGAGGAGGTACTATCAGAAAGGAGATTACATCAAAATGAATGAGCTTTTTGCAGTTATTGACTGGAGAACCTTATTTTACAACAAATCTGTACAAGTAATGTATGACATCTTTTGTGAGAAATATGGGAAGATAGTAGATTGCTGCATACCTGTCACCAAAGTAGGTGTAATTCATGCCAGAGAGAAATGGTTCGATAATGGGTGTAAAAGAGCTAAGGAGTGGAGAGACAAATGCTGGAAAAGGTATAGGAGGAGAAAAAACATAAATGCCTGGCAAACCTACAAAAGAGCAAGAAATGACTACCTAAGTAAAAGGAGAGAGGCAGAGAAAGATTATGAGAGGGACATTACCAGGAAGGCTAAAGAAAATCCCAAGCTTTTCCACAGCTTTATCAGAGGAAAACTGAAGGTAAAAGAACAGGTTTTAAGGCTAAAGAGAGCGGATGGAAGCATCACTGAGACGGACGAAGAGATCTGCAAAGAATTGAACAAGGAGTTTCAGTCAGTATTTACAGTAGAAAATACCCCACCCCCTCAGATTGCAGTGATAGAAGCTCAAGGGCCGGTATTAGAGAACATCAACCTTACAGCCACAGAGGTATGCAAAGCGCTGATGGATTTAGATGTTCATAAAGCTACAGGTCCTGATGACATATCCCCTCATGTGCTTAAAAAATGCGCAAACACAATATCAGTGGCACTAAGTATCATATTTAAGGAGTCATTGGAGTCGGGGGAGATTCCAAGATGCTGGAAACAAGCAAATGTCATACCTATCTTCAAAAAGGGAAGGAGGGATACGGCTCTGAACTATAGACCAGTTTCCTTGACCAGCATAGTTTGCAAACTTATGGAGAAACTACTAAGGAAACATATCTCTCTTCACTTGGAATCCTTCAACTTTTTGTCAGTGAGGCAACATGGCTTCAGAGAAGGAAGATCAACAGTAACAAACTTATTAGAATTTTATGATGAGGTAAGCCAAATCTTACAGGAAAGAGAGGGCTGGGCAGATTGCATATTCCTAGACTTCCAGAAAGCGTTTGACACTGTTCCACATGGGAGACTTATTAGGAAGCTGCAATCAATGGCTAGAATAGGTGGAAATGTCTTGGAATGGATAAAAACTTACTTAGAAGGAAGGGAACAGAGGGTTAGAATAAGACACTCAGTGTCTGAATGGAGAAGAGTTAGTAGTGGAGTTCCACAGGGTTCAGTTTTAGGGCCACTTTTGTTCCTTGTATATGTAAATGACCTACCAGAGTCTGTAAATTCATTCATGAATATGCTTGCAGATGATGCAAAGATTGTGAAGAAAGTAAAAAACGAGAGGATCTAAATAATCTGCATGAGTGGTCAGAAAAGTGGCTAATGAAATTCAATACCTCAAAATGTAAGGTAATGAGAATGGGTACAAGTGCAAGAAGGCCCAAGCTTGACTACTCGGTGGCTGGAGTACAACTTCAGGAGACAGAAAATGAGAGAGATCTAGGAGTAAACATATTGGCAGATTTGTCTCCTGAAATACATATAAATGGCGTAGTAAGGGCAGCATATGCATTCTTATCAAATGTAAGGGTAGCCTTCAGGCACATGGACAAGGAAATGTTCAGAAATATTTATGTAACCTATGTGAGGCCAAAACTGGAATATGCAGCCCCCTTTTGGAATCCGCACTTGAAAAAGCACATAGCTAAGCTTGAAAAAGTTCAAAGACATGCCACGAAACTGGTGCCAGAAATACGCAATCTCGGTTATGATGAGAGGCTGAGGGAATTAGACTTCCCATCACTCGAAGCTAGAAGAGTAAGTGGGGATATGGTGACAGTCTTTAAATTCCTTCATGGTTATGATAGAGTGGATAGGGATCGATATTTCGATATGGCTGGCTCTAGAACTAGAGGTCATAGTTTGAAGCTTCGGAAGAAAACTTGTTTGCAGGATGTAAGGAAATACTTTTTCAGTGTAAGAGTAGTTGATAATTGGAATTCGCTAAGCGAGGAGGTAGTTAATGCTACCTCAATCCATAGTTTTAAGGACAGGTATGATAAGTATCACTAAGTCTAAAAATGGAACCGATCAGGAGACGGGAAGATACGAGCTTTGGGCTCTTTCCCGTAAACACAATTAGGTAATCACAATTAGGTAATCACACACACACACACACACACACACACACACACACACACACACACACACACACACACACACACACTCCTTCATGGTTATGATAGAGTGGATAGGGATCGATATTTCGATATGGCTGGCTCTAGAACTAGAGGTCATAGTTTGAAGCTTCGTAAGAAAACTTGTTTGCAGGATGTAAGGAAATACTTTTTCAGTGTAAGAGTAGTTGATAATTGGAATTCGCTAAGCGAGGAGGTAGTTAATGCTATCTCAATCCATAGTTTTAAGGACAGGTACGATAAGTATCACTAAGTCTAAAAATGGAACCGATCAGGAGACGGGAAGATACGAGCTTTGGGCTCTTTCCCGTAAACACAATTAGGTAATCACAATTAGGTAATCACACACAAGCCGCGCGTTCAGTGACACACGGAATTGCTCCTCTTAAATTTTTAACTGTTTCGAGTGACTAAGTGCTTAGTGGAAAACTTTACCATAATTTCCATAAATCTGAAATCCTGCAGAGTATTGTGAGTACAAAAACTTATATTTGTTGTAAGACGAGACTGTTCATATTAAAGGAAAAAAAATTGAGAACTTTTTCGTGAAGAAGAGAGAGAAGCTGCCGTCCAGTTCTGCCTTGAGGGAAATCTAGAAGAGTTGCCAGAGGTGGAGCCATCACACCACATTACCTAATTTTTTGTGTAAACTGGGGAAAGCTCTTAAGCCGCTTACCTGATCCTGTGGTTCTATATATTGTTAAAATCAGTATCCTTCCCATTTATATTAACTAGTTAGTTAGTTTGATACACGAAAAAATTGAATAATAAAAGAAAAAAAAATTACCAAATACCCACCTGTCAACAGTACTGAGTTAAGTTGCCAAGTAGTACAGCAGTCTTATTTTCTTCATTTTTTTTGCTTTTCTTTTAGCTTTCTCTTTTACTATTTTGTTATTGTGTATATATATTGAGTTAAATGTAAAGTCTAATCCCGTGATAACATATCTTGGTTAGCAAGTCAGTTTATCAGTTAGGAAGAATATATAACAGAAACAGGTGGGTGCCACCTCAAACACAAATTCAAATTTTCCTTCAGGTTTGACTTTTGTTTTTCTTTTTCTTTTTATACTTAAATTACCATGGTCAAGTTTTTAAGTTAAGATGTGTGTTACCGGAAAGGAGACAAACTGAGTCACTAAATAGCACTTATATGGAGATATAAAAATTCTGTGTGAAGCTAAATTAGAAGTTTTTCTCTTTTCTTTTTTTTTTCCTCTTTCTCGTCTTCTTTCTATATTCTGTGAGAGGGAGAACATAAAAATGAAGCCATCTCTGTCCCAAACCTCTCCCACCCATGGGTCGGGAGAAGGGGTAGTCATCAGGGGACTTAAACAGAGAATCAAGAAGTTGGAGGAAATGGTTATAAGCCTTGATGATAAAATTCGGAATATGGATGAAGAAATGAAAGAGAATGAAACACTCAGAGAACAAATAAGATCTTTGGAGGAAGCAAATAAAGCACAAGGGCAGGAGAGAAAGGAACTAGAAAAAAGAATAAAGAAGCTGGAAGGGGAAAAGAGTCAACTAGAAACTAGAATTTCTAAACAAGAAGATAAAAACAAACAGCTGAATGACAACCTAAAGGAATTAGATGTTAGTTCACTGCTCTCTTCTGAGAGAGACGAGATTGCTGCTTGGAATGTCCAGATTAAGGAAAACATTGAACAGTTCAGAAAAGAGTTCCAGGAGCTGAATATGGAAAATGATGCCATGAAAACGTCCTTTGCTGATGCATTAAAGGGGAATGTGGCAGTAAAAGAGGCTGTAAAGGTGGTGGCACTGGAAAACATACAAACAGTTGACTATAAAGAGACAGTAATCGAAAAAATGAAAGACGTTGTGATGGAAAGGGCAAACCCACTCATCAGACAGGCACTTGATAAGGAGAAGACAGTGGTAATCTCAGGCATAAGTGAATCCCAGGAGCCAACATGGCAGGGGAGACTTGAAGAAAATAAAGCTAAGGTTGTAGACCTGATAAGAAAGCTTGGAGTAGTATGTGGTCCTGAGGATATTGTAAACATACACCAACTAGGTAAATATTCGAGGGAAGGAAAGCCGAGACCAACAAAAGTAACCTTTGAGAGAGGGGAAACATGTAGGGAAATATTGTTGAGAAAAAAAAGTCTAAAAGACCTTCAAGAATGCAAAGAAGTGTTCATTAGACGATACAGAACACAGGAAGAGATGGGAAAGATCAAAAACTTGTTGCAAGAGGCAAGAA
>JAXCGZ010013259.1:0-20000 GCA_037179515.1 Halocaridina rubra | reverse complement strand
ATATATATATATATATAATATACATGTGTGTGTATATATATGTATGTGTGTGCTCATGTATGCATAGTGCCCTAAGGATTTATACCAAGTTCTGTTCATGTGATAAACACCATCAGGAATGAATGAAAATTAATGAGTAAGGTACCACTCCTCTAGTAAATCAATGGATACTATAGCTCACATCCTAAAGATCCTTTGCTTGACTCCCTTAACTTTATTTAAGTACCTCACTTTCCCATGAATTCTTTGGGATGAGCAGTAGTGTACTGCTGAGTCTTGTGTAACAGATATATCCTTTCGAGTTCCCCATAAGACACGTGACATTAACTGTGGAAGACATCTTCATAATCTCTATGAAAATTTTATTTTTGCTCTTCCCTGTATATCGCCTGTTAAAATTAGATACAGGTTTTTCTTGCTCGCATCGTAATTAGTATTTCCTTGCACTAATTCATGTAGGAAATATATTAAGACTGCGAAATCAATTGCGTATTCAAAAGTTTTCTTTAATAATCATGATGTTAATATATTGGTAATGTCATTTCATTATATATATTTATTGTTTTTTTTTTTCAGCTCCACGACCAACGGGGAGAAGATCACGGAAGCCAGGGGTTGACCGTAAACCGAGACAAGCCTACAGTGCCAAACAACTGGAAAGACTTGAAGCAGAATTCAAAGTAAGGTGTATCTTGGCAGATTTCTTTAACCTTCTTCCGGTTTTACGTCACGGACTCCCTTTACTAAGGGCTAGGATGGTTGCCTTCTTGCGAAGGACTTGTTTTGACAGATGTAATCGTTATCCTGAGTGCATGCCCTTGCTAACCTCAGACCGTGACGGGGCGCGAACCCTCGACCTGACGCCTCAGAGTCGCGGATGCTACCGCTTGAGCCACGGTGACTACGGCAGCTTTCTTTAACCATTCCTTCGTAACTAACAGAAAAAGAACAGACACAACAACAGCAACAACAACAACATTATCAGCAGCAGCAACAACAACAACAACAACAGCAACAAATAATAATAATAATAATAATAATAATAATAATAATAATAATAATAATAATAATAATAATAATAATAATAATAATAATAATAATAATAATAATAATAATAATAATAATAATAATAATAATAATAATAATAATAATAATAATAATAATAATAATAACAATAATAATAATAAACAATAATTATTATCTTACTTACCCCACTAGTCTTGTGCAGCTTGTTGATCCATCCCCTCTCTTGATAGGTTTTCCATGTTCTTCTGTCCAGTGCTTAGCATCATTCAGTCTTCAGGATTCCCTTCCTCTCGTCTGATATCCTCCTCCAGACATCTCCTCCGGTCTTTTCTTGGTCTCCCTAGTGGTCTGTGTCCCTCTATATGCTCCAAGAAGACTTGTTTTTAGTATTCTCTCATCCTCCATCTGTGCGATGTGTTCTGGCCATTATATTCGTCTTCCCTTGACAACATGACTTATTTGGAGTTGTTTTGTTTGCTCTCAATTTCTAGTAAACAACAAGCAAAAAGTATCTGATTTCCAGATCAAAACTTAGCACGAGGGTCTGCCCCTCTCTTTTTTATCTCTTACTTTATTTACTTTTCGTGCTTTTCCCTCCAATTCCCTTATATCCTTAATCCCCTCCCCTTTTTTTCCTCCTATCCTATCCCATCAAAATAAAAAAAATAAAAATTCTAGTTATGTCTCCTTCTCGGTTCCTGTTTCCTGATTATACACTGGATCTGTTATTGGAATTAATGCCTTTTTTCAAAAACGTTCATTTTTTTTTCTTGTCCTTAACTTAATGACCATGATTTGCAGCCGGACATTAGGAGAGGTCTTATGACTGTTGTCTCAGACCCTCAGTTTCGTCGTCTCCCATATGTATCTTTTCTTGAGGAGTGTCATTAGACTAAAAAGCATCTGTTGGCCACTCCGATTTTTTCATTATTTTCCTCATTCATTTAATCGTCTATTGCATTGGTCATCCCCAGGTATCTGAAAACCTTTACCACTTCGATTACCATGCCACCCATGCTGACATTTCCATCCAATTCCGTTCTTCTAGCTATCTTTACTCTTTTTATATTTTATTCATTTATTCTCAGCCATATTCTTTATGCAGCTTCTCTAAAAATACTTATTAGCCTTTCATTATCCCTCAAATCCTCTGTTATTATATCAATGTCATCTGCATAACCAAGTTGACTGTCACTTCACTAAACTTTATTCCTTCAGGCCTGTTTGTAATTGAGCTTGCCACTTTTTCCATCATGAACAAGAGAGGAGATAGCATACATCCCTGTTTCAAACCTGTTTTAATCTTTACTGGTGATGACACTTTTCCATATCTATTACAGTATGTTATATTTTTATAGCAGGCTTGGGTGACCCTGACAAGTTTATTTGGAATACCCATTTCCCTCATAATGTTCCACATTGACTGTCGATGTAGGCTATCATACATCTGTTTGAAATCAATAAACATGTGCACTTGGTATTTGTCGTACTCACAAAAGTTTTCTATCAACTGACACATTGTGAATAACTGGTCAATTGTTAATCTTCCTTTCCTGAACCCAACTTGATATTCCCTAATGAAACTTTCTTCATATGGTTTCATTTTGTCGTAGATAATGATTGTTACTATTATGCATACAATGACAAATAGAGTTATTCCCTTACAATTGTTACATATTAGTTTATCACCTCTTTTCTGTAGTGTCAGCAAGATTCGTTCTCCCCATCTATCCGATATAATTTCTTCTCTCCATATTATTGTTCTTAGGTCGAATATTTTCTCTTCAAGGATATCTACCCCATATTTCCAGATTTCATCTGGAATGTTTTTTTTTTCTATGGGCTTCTGTTACTCTAATTGCTTAATTGCCTTTCTTACAGCATCTCTTGTCTAGGCTATTCTTCCTATTTCTGGACTAATGAAAGTGGCTTGCTTTGCAGGGTTGTCTGGATCAGAGTGATTTAGCAACTTCTCAAAGTATGTCCTCTACATTTCTATTACTTCCTCTTCATCAGTTACAGTTTCTCAATTTACTTCTTTGATCATATTAGGCCTTACTTGATATCCTTTTCTTAGCTTTTGTACGCCTTGATAGTGACACCTCAATAGTCCTGCTATCCTGTCTTTGTCAATCTCACCGGGCTGTTTCTAGAGAGCTTGTCTCTTTTTTCCTCTTATCACTGTCTCAGCCTCTTTTCTCTTCTGTATCTCCGACTCCTGAAGTTCCCCATCTCCAGAGTTCTGTAAGAGTTGGTTTCTAGCTTGTTTTCCTTTTCTCAGCTACTTTCCTACATTCTTCATCGAACCATGTATATCTTCTATACTCTTGTTTATGTCCAATAATTTCTTCTGTAAAGTCCTTGGTTGTTTCCTCTATATCTCTATATTTAGCATTAATGATGTCTCTTCCCCCTCTCTCTCTCCTTCTATCCATCTCCAATTGCAGTAAGGATCTGGAGCCTATAAGTAAGTTTCACTAGAAACTCACTTCTTACGTTCTCTTCCGTCAGTCTTTCCACATCCAAACGTAATAATGATAATAATAATAATAACAATAATAATAGCATTAACAATAATAATAATAATAATAATAATAATAATAATAATAATAATAATAATAATAATAATAATAATAATAATAATAATAATAATAATAATAATAAAAATAATAATAATAATAATAATAATAATAATAATAATAATAATAATAATAATAATAATAATAATAATAATAATAATAATAATAATAATAATAATAATAATAATAATAATAATAATAATAATAATAATAATAATAATAATAATAATAAGAAGAAGAAGAAGAAGAAGAAGAGGTTTTTAAAATTATATGCAATATTAAAATCTAAGAACACTCCTTGATTCATTGTAGGAGGATTACACAATCGAATGGGTTCCTGGTCTCCTTGCTCAGCCCCATTGCAGGACTTTTGCGACACGCAGGGGCCCAACGGAGGACTTTTCTCGTTTCTTACCCCTGGTGAAGAAAGAAGAAATTGAAGTGTAAGGGAGAAACTGAGAATGAACTATTGTAGGCAGAGGCTGCTCAGTTCCTCACTGGGATTGACCCCACCCAGTTGCCAGATGGAAGGAAGACTGAAGAGTAAAAAGGGAATGGAAGCATTGAACTACTGGAGCTAGAGGCTATTCTGCTCTTCTCTTGGATTGAAGTCACCCTGTTTCAATGACCAAGGGGCGTGTATTTACACAAAACGTTTGCATTACTATTATTCAAAATCAGAGCAATTATTTTATTTATTTCCTTTTGTTACAAATCACCTCTCTCGTTTTATGATAAAATAAAATAGAAGACATTACCATCTAACGCCTGTTGCTCTTTGCGTGACTATGAGTGCTTTACATAGCGTAACTTAATGTCATAACTAAAGTTACAACCTCATGTAGAATTTGGGAAGAGGGGAAAAGTGAGGAGGCCGAGGCTGTGCATGGGGGAAAAGTAAAGAGGCCGAGGTTGTGTAATACCCACCAAGGGGCCTCATCTCACAAGTACTGTGTGGAGATTTGTTGCTCGAGGATTGACCGTTTCAGTGACTGCTTTTTCCCTTTCATCTCCAGACTCTGGAACTCTGTTCCTCCTTCAGTCTTTCCTAATGCTTATGATATATCTTCAATCAAAAAGCGGATCTATCGCCATCTCAGGGGTTACTCCTGCCATATCTCTAGGTCTTCATTATTTCAACTACCTTTTCAGCCTGTCCTTTTCCTGTTGTTTACCATATTCTTATTTCTGCCTTGTTCTTAAGCTTCTACTATTTCTTCGTCTCAATGTTTTCTTAGTTCACTGGCCCGATGAGGGTAATTTTCTTATCTGTCATAATGTCACACTTATTAAAAAAAGTTTGTTCATTATTGATATTACAAGTTGATGTTAAAGAAAAATCTATTTTCGTTTTTGTTCTGCTATTTTTCAAATGTTTCAAGTAAAACTTCTGTTAGAACATTTAAAATCATGAAAAAACGATACTCTGACTTGGAACCAACAGTTGCCCTGGATATTCTCTCTGGCATTATTACGTTATTTAAATTGACAAGTTTTGTTATGAATAATTGATCTACTCAGAAAGAGGGTAACACGTAAGCCTCATGTTATGCAAATCTTTTTCCTCATTAAATGGTAACATATTCATTCTAATGACTAAAGAGAAGAGCAATAGGACTGACAGATGCTTAATCTGGCAGCAATGTGTTATTTATATGACTGGTGTCAAACAACGGGCATTCTTAGACAGTTGAAAATATCAAGCATACAGTGCAAAATCAGTCTTGAGGCGAATGGACTGAAAGACTGAAATTGCATAAAATTACACCAAGTTTAAACATACAGTCAGTGTAATTTTGAGAAAATGGGACTGAGTACTTTTTTTTGGGGGGGGCATCATTGCCATTTTCATTAATATAATAATTAATTAAATTAATGTTCTCTAATTGATTTCTATTGTTTTTCTTTTATTCGACAGGTTGACAAATACTTGAGTGTTTCGAAGAGACTTGAACTCTCTCAAGCATTAAGTCTAACTGAAACTCAAATAAAAACTTGGTTTCAAAATCGTCGAACAAAATGGAAGAAACAAATGGCTGCCCGAATGCGTCTGGCGCAAAGACAAGGTCTTCTTCCACCTCATCTGTATCCAGCAGTGTTACCGCCGATCCCACCAATTCTTGGAGCTTATTATCCTCTTACACCAGCTCATGGCCACTCTCATATCATCCCTCCTCCACCTCTCCTGACCCCAATATCCTCCTCTGAACCTTCATTTTCCACCACTCACGATCATTCCTCACAGCAGATTTAGTATTACTTAAAGTGGGCATTTGTGCATTGGACATGACCTCTGAATAATCTCGGTGTGAATTTTTTAATGTTTCATTATTAAAGTACATCTCGTCCATTTCTATCGTAGCAAACTGTAAAAGCCTCAGTTAGATCGAAATAAAAATGATATTAGCATGTCGTCAACTACAAATCTTGCATTAATTCTACACCTATTCATACTCTGGAGATCCTAAGCAAATATATGACCTATTTATACTCTGGAGATCTCAAGCAAATATATGGAAAAATAAATGCTTTGAGATATCCTTGTACATAAATATTATGAGAATAGTATATTCCAAGAAATAACAGATCGGGAATGTTTTTTTCAAAAGAGGGCATTTGAATTGGAAGCAATTGGTACATGAATGATTAGCTGGCCTAGTGAATAACAATAATTTTACTTATGTAAAACTTTTACATAAGTAAAAGTTTATAATTTTTACATAAGTAAAAATTATATGCTGAAAATGTCACTTTATTAACAAATAGTATAGATAGAAAATGGTTATATGCTATCAACAAAAGAGGAAATTCATTAAAGGCTTTGATTGCTTCACTAGACCAGTGTTGCACACAACCTAAGAAAATGGTTATATGCTATCTACAAAAGAGGAAATTCATGACAGGCTTTGATTGCTTCACTAGACCAGTGTTGCACACAGCCTAATATAAATTAGACCAGAAACAGGAAGATTGCTTAATTGCAAACTAATTCTTTTGAAAATGTAAGAATATTATACAGCAGAGGTAAATATCAGCTAAGGATAGAATAATGCTTTTACTTTTCAGTATAATTAATAATATTGTCCTTCAAGGTTAACTAAATGACAAGTATTCAGATCATAAGATTGAAATGTATTTAAAGATTCTGATAAATGCTACGTTATAATGTACATTAACAACATTCAATTTCTAAATTTGAATTCAGTATTTATTTGTTTATATATATTTATTAATAAACATTTCTGTTTGTTTCTGTACTTGTTTATTCATTTTTAATTTTCAATATTACCCGTTGAAATTAAATAATAAATGTTTAAAAATAAGGTATTTAATTTCCGGGAATATACCTTTCATCCAATGTCCATTGCAAGCATATACTTATTTTCCCACATGAGTACTCATATAAGAGGACTTGCTTGTTGCAGTACAAGTTTCCTCTGAAGTAAATCACCAGAATTCATCACAACTCTTTGAAAAGCTGATATAACTTTGTAAATAGGATCTATAATTTCATAGCAAGAAAGACATAAATATTCCAGGCCAAACACCTCCCCCATTCGGCGTTCAAGGAGTTCAAATCAAAGTTGGTTGCTGTACTTACTGTGCTGTTTTGACTTTCTTAGAACTAGCAGTTATTTTAGGTATTGGAAAAATATGATCCTGTTGCAGAAAGATGAGAAATCTGAACATTTATGAAGCATAGGAACATATTCCTAATGATATATTTTTCTTCCATAACTGTTAGTGTGGTTTCCGCAAACTGAGATCAACGCGTGAGATTTCTTATTACTTTCTTTAAGGTGTAACTTTAGCGACTTGAGTGAGTCCTCTGCCAGTCCAAGCAGTGCTTCAGGAGCTTTTGCTCTTGTATGAAAGGTACTGTCTCTTACAAACTGCTTTTAAAGTCTTCGGCTTTACATCATTATACTCTAGTCTTCGGATTTACATCATTATACTCTAAAAATATCACCATTTCTTCTCTGGAGTTGTAGCTTATGCTGTGACTTCTCACAAGATCCTCGTTCTGTCTTTTTAGGAACTATATTCTATCTATATGTTAATTTATTAATATGGATTCCACATATAAAATTTAGATGAAACTTAATGGATTAGTCGTATTCTTAATTATTGACTCCACATGTCGTATTAGATGAAAATCTTAACAGGAGTCGTAATGCTGTGTTCCACCAGTATGCTACCAGTGTCGTATAAATATTCTCTACACTAACAGGCCATAGCTACAGCGTGCGAGGTGATGATAGATATGCCAAGATATTTAACACTTAATTTACTTAGAAGCTACATGATACCTCTATGCCTCAATGCCCCCGTCCCCTTAACGTAAATGTTAAGTCTATATAAACGCCCACAAGACTCTGACTCTCTGACTGCTTGACTGCTTCTCCCTCCTACTCGATCGTGGGTTGACTCTTTTGTATCCCCAATATGGCAGGGCGTGGTATTTTTGGTCATGCCTCCACCAATAAGCTTCCAGAGAAGGGGGTACAACCAATTACCTATAGTGTGAGGGGCTTGCCTAAAGGAACCCAGTTTGGTACAAAGAACACTGTAGAAATGTGAGATGCTAATGGAACGAGTTACAAACATGTCATCTCTTTGATAACACTTATTACGTCTATCGATCATGGAGATACACTAATGGAGTGAGCTATAAACACTTTGCCATCTTAATACAAAGATGAAAGGGCCCTTGCCTAACTTACCCACACAGTACACCACATGGCTGGCCACTAATATTACGTCACTACCTACCGCCAATTCCTGAATTGCCCCATTTCAGGTGAAGCATTACATATTTTAAAGACTGCTATCATCTGTTGTCAAGGGTGCACTCAATATATATAGAACATGTGATTTTTTAAAAATACAAACAAAAGAAAAATGTTTTCACAACAATCATTCTAATTAAAAAATATGGAAAAATTAAAATGATAAAAAAGGTATTTACAATTACATTATATAGCTATTAATGAGTGACAAAATTACTATTAATTATTTCAGTAAAGAGAAATTAAAAATTTTCTATCTAAAAAAAAATGCAATAATATACCTTAATAGTATAGAGAAAATAATAAAAAATGGTTATAATACCCAATTAATATAAAATACAGTATGTAAGTGACGTATATCTAAAAATACTCATCAATGAAAGAACGATTATCATAGTACTAACTCAAAATACAAGCACTTGTTTATAAATGACAATTATCTAATAATGCTCATAATTGAGTCAATGACACTTACTATATTAAACCTAGGGTAAATAGTTTCTCTTATATCTATATACTACTTCTAGGGGAGGCATTGAGGCTTTCTTAACTTAAATCTTATAATCTAAAAAAAAAAAAAAAAAAAAAGGAACTCAGGCTTGGTAGCTGAAAAAGAACAAGTTTACTGTGGGAAGTTTTCAGTTTCCCAGTTGTTATCTTCTGGGATATGTCTCTCTCTCACTTCTTTTTATCTTATTAGGGATTTTTCATCTCACTTTTGCATCCCCACATTCCTCTTGTCCCCATATGGAGTCACTCTTCATGGGGTATCGCTAGGTACTGGGCCGACCCCACACCTTTTTCCAGTCATCCCCTCACTTCTACGCTGCGAGATAGGTCCAGGTTGCGACCACGAACCGCGAATCCTGCTTCTGGAGACCGGCCGGACAACAGAAGAGCACAGATTTATCTGTCATGGGCCTATTCCGCACGCGTTTAACGAATCTCGAGGCGGTAATACGACCATTTTTCCTCTCACGACACCTATCACCCGGAGGTTGATCTCCCTCTCAAACTCAAATTCTGCAATTAGAATAGCCTATGGATACCACCCCAATGAAACATGGTAAGAATGTAACATTAGTACATGTGAACGCTCAGTCCCTGCTCGCTCATTTTGAGGAAATAATAATGCTAACAAAAGACTACAACATAGACATCCTCTGTGTAAGTGAAACTTGGCTTCCTCCTACAACTGAAAATAGATATGTGAATATTCCAGAGTTTAAAATATTTCGCAATGACCATGGCAGAGGGGGTGGGGTTTGTATTTATGTTAGAAATTATCTTAGTGCATCAGAAATAGCCACAGGTTTAGAAAAAACTGAGGAGCTCGAAGATTTATGGATCACTGTGCAGTATCAGAAACTTCCATCTTTCATTATAGGGTGTGTTTACCGTCACCCTAAAGCACCTACCAGTTCATTCAATCATCTACTAGAAACATTCAGAAATATCTGTGTGCGTCATAAACCCATATACATACTTGGTGATTTTAATGATGACTTGCTCTCAGCAGATAACAAAATGAAAAGGGTGATCAACACTGTGAAGTTAACACAAATAGTGACAAAACCGACCCGCATAACCCCCAATTCTAGGACTCTTATAGATCTGATAATAACAAATAAAGTGGAAAGTATACTCTATTGGGACGTAGTTCCCTGCCCAATTGCAGACCACGAGCTGAACATTGCTATGCTAAACATAAACAAGCCGAAAAGGAAGCCTCTCCTCAAGACATTCCGGTGTCTAAAATATTACTCCCCTGATATCTTTTGTGAAACATTAATCAACAACACAAATGCACTTAATAGAATTAAATACACAGATAACGTCGATTTGCAGGTTGAGATTCTAACAAAAGTCTTCCTTGAATGCTTAGATAGTTGTGCACCCATTGTAACAAGAAAAATAACCCGCCCCTCAGCCCCCTGGCTAACTAATGACATCAAAGAGGCAATGCAAATCAGAAATCAAATACAAAAAGAGCTAAAAATGAATAGATATGATATGACTCTCCGAGAACGTTATAAAACAGAAAAGAAACGTGTCAGATCTCTCATCAGTGTAAGTAAAAAAGACTTTTACAAAAAACAATTTAATGACTCTAGACATGATACAGCAGCAACATGGAAAGTGATAAGAAGCATGATACCAAATGAAAAGAGTACCTCAGAAAGTTATGAAAATATTACGGAGTTGAAAGACAAAGCAGAAAACTTTAATAACTATTTTGCTAACGTTGGCAA
Organism: Halocaridina rubra; assembly: GCA_037179515.1. Lineage (NCBI taxonomy): Eukaryota > Metazoa > Arthropoda > Malacostraca > Decapoda > Atyidae > Halocaridina > Halocaridina rubra. The sequence goes on along the minus strand of JAXCGZ010013259.1, from coordinate 9,353 downwards.
AAATACATATGAAAAAACTCAAGAAAACATCAACTCAGTGAATATGAGTAATTGCTTAAATGACAATTCTTCCAATGAAAACACAAGAGAGTACTTCAAGCTTATTCCTATCGATTGTGCTACCCTAATTCTTACCATAAAGAGCCTAAGAAACTCTGGCTCTTATGGTTCAGATGGTATACCATTTCAGTTCATCAAAGATGCTCTACCCGTGATTGCATCCTATATTCTAACTATTATGAACACTTCCATTGTTACTAAAAAGTTTCCTGACTCTTGGAAAATAGCACATGTAATACCTCTGCATAAAAAGGGGGACAGAGAAGATGTGACAAACTATCGTCCCATTTCCCTGCTACCCATTTTCTCTAAAATATTAGAAAAAATTGTTACATGCCAACTTATGTCATATTTAGAATCAAATAGACTACTAACGATTAGCCAACATGGTTTCAGACCAAAACTCTCGACGGAAACTGCACTGCTTAAAGTTACGAATAGTATATATAATAATATAGATATGAAAAAAAAATATCTTTGCTAGTTTTGTTGGACTTATCAAAAGCCTTCGACAGTGTAAACCATGAAATTCTTTTAAGTAAATGTATTAACTTAAATATTGATCCAAGCTGGTTTAGCGAGTATCTATCTAATCGTAAACAGTCCATACGTCTTAACAACATTATCTCTGTGCCAAAAAATGTATCATTTGGTGTTCCACAGGGATCAGTACTTGGTCCTATCCTCTTCTCCATTTACGTAAATGATCTATCTTCTTTCATTTCTGACTGTCTAGTCGTACAATATGCAGATGACACTCAACTACTCCTTAGTGGTGATATTGATAATCTCCCAGAGCTAACTTTAAGAGCAGAAAACACTCTGTCAAAAATTAAAACCTATTTCCAAGAAATTGGGCTGTTAATTAACGAAAGTAAAACACAGTGCATATTTATTGGTTCAAGGTTCCACATAGCACAAATTCCAGAAAACACAACAATTAATTTTTGCGACAATATTATCACACCTAGCAAAACAGTCAAAAACCTAGGAATTCACTTTGATAACCACATGTTGTTTGATTCCCACATAGATAAAGTATGCAAAATGGTTACAGGAACATTAATGTACTTATCACGTATAAAAGACAATTTTGAGACTACCACTCGAATAACTGTTGTTGAATCTCTAGCCCTAAGTCACATTAATTATTGCACAACTGTTTGGGGAGCTACCACTAAGACTCAGATAAACAGAATACAGAAGCTTATTAATTTTGCAGCTCGAGTTGCCCTGGGAGGAATAAGAAAATATGACCACATCACACCAGCTCTCAATAAACTTGGGTGGCTGCGGGCAGAAAATAAGGTCGCTTATGCTATTTATGTTTTTGTATTCAAAATTTTGGACCATCATTATCCTAGCTGGCTATTTGATTTAAAAACAGTCAGGGATATAAGGGGAACCAACACAAGACTGAGCAGTGAGCTCTTTATTCACAGAACAAACACAGAAGCAGGTTCAAAGATGATCACTATCAAAGGGCCAACACTCTGGAATAATATTCCAGAGCATCTTAAAAATGCATCCTCTTTCACAGCTTTCAAAGGCAAACTATACAGTTTTCTTTTGGACAAATAGTTGCTGCTCATTAAGAACTAATTATTCTCATTGTAAGGAAACAAATATGGAAATGATGCCGATAATAACGATCCTGTATCTAGTGGCATACTTACTATTTTATTATTAACATTATTGTAACATTTTTATTACAGCATTATTATTTTCTATGAAAGCTACATTTAATTTAACTATATGTCTAACCCTCTTATTTGTTAGTTTAATTACATGTCTACTTATAAGTTACTATTAATGTTGAATAACCATTGTACAAAATGGAAATAAATGTTTTTGTTTTGTTTGTTTGTTTTTGGAGTAGATTTTAGGGCAGGAAAAAGGGCCTAATATCGCTATTATAGATAAAGGAAAGACTAGATATCACCTCTAGGTACAAACAATGGCTTCTCTCCAAACTGTAAAAGGGAAAAAATTTCGAAATTGCAGGTCGGGGCTGCCTGAAAATAGGGTGGTAGTTGTAAGTATGTGTCTACACCATAAGATCATTATTCCAAGATACTTAGGACGTAGCTGAGTAACTAACAGATCATCTCTACATGATATTACTATGCTATAGATATCAAAAAGAAAAGTCATCATGAAATGCTGAGAACAGCCACTAAAGAATACTCTTATTAACAGTGACTACAGTAACACATGGTATGAATTCAAAAATAAAAATGCTAATAATTGCGTTACTACTGATAATAATAATAATAATAATAATAATAATAATAATAATAATAATAATAATATAATGATAATAATAATGATAATGATAATAATAATGATAATCATAGTAAAAAATAAGAATAACAGTAAATATATAAGTGATACTAGCATTTTGAGGCAAGAACAAAGTCCTGTACCTATATTTCATAATAATGCTCATTTTAAAGCAATTTCTTTTGGCCAGGTTCTTCTACTATTCCGAATTCCTGCTGCCATAGTATATATAGTAGCATAGCCACCAACCTTCCTATTGCTCAGTTGGTCTGAGCAATAGCTCAGATTTCTTTTAAAGACAGTTGAAATATGTGGAAGACAAATTCTCTATCACTTTTCAATTCAACTTCTGTCTTATCAGTGTAACATTAATCTGCAAAAACTCATCAGAAATAATGGAACTAGGTCACATTTATCATCTAGTAATTTGTCAAAAAATAGAGTAAAATTAACGATCAACATACTCAAAGTCAACATCTTATAAATACTTGGATTCATGCATTCAAATACTAATAAAAATATAGAGAAGGTGTTTATGCAATAACTACCCTTTACTCTATACTCACCACTGGTAAGTTTTGCAAAATGTTCTTTGCTAAACATTCTGTTAAGTGAAATTTTGTTTATTAATGTCATTAAAGAAACAAAAGAAAATAATTTAGCATACAAATAAAGAGACAGTGAAGCATAAATTCTTTCTTTTTCTTCTTAACATTGCAAAAACGCTAGTGAAATGCACATACACATACTTGCCTATTATGGCAGTCTTTTCTCTTTTTATATTTCGGAGGGTCAAGTCGCAGCACACACTCGCCATAGTCAAACATATCTCCGACGGAAGATAAGCAAAATACCACAAATATATTTAATAATTACAGATAATAAAATATGAAATTCTTGGAAGCTTAACAAGCATTGCAAATGAAAAATATTTTACACTAAAGCTGATACTTCAAGATAATTTTTTTTTATTTGCATAATCAACAAAATGTACAATTATCCTTTCTTAACAAGCTATAGAAAAGGACTTAAGTATCAATATTTTAATTTTATTCTCAAAATATACGCCCTGAGAATCTCAATTATCTTAATTAGCACTATAGTAATTGTAAATTTCACGACATTGAGCAATAATTAACAATGATTATCTTCAGATAGGCTTCTCAAAATCGTTAATATATTTATCTCTTCGAAATATTATAATTATCATATGAAGGCTATATACACGCCTCAAGACAAAAAATATGAAAAAAAACCATGTATCTGAAGAAATATGAAAATAAAAATAATATTTCACTTGCAACATTAAAGGAATTAATTTTGTGTATGTTTCATAATCTCTTAAAGATCGTACATTAAAAAAAGCATATATATATTTTTCTATGAACTCAAATTAACATTTTCTTTTTTTCTCTCTCTCTTAAATTTTTTTATTTCCCAACACACTACCTAGGCAGACAGGAAAGGTCTGGAAACCTTTATATATACATATATCATTTAGTCATTTATTTATCTATTTAGAGTATTTTTTCGAACAATTAATGTAAATACTTCAGCTAGGAAAGAAAAATCATTCATAAATTCGCGTCCTTTATCAATAAATATCTCTCTTGGAATTTCGAAAATCGAACAACTATCTTACTGGCGGAGTAAGGGACAAAAAAAAAGAAAAAGAAAAACCACCTCGGCCATATCTGGGCAGGTGGAACTTTACTACGTTGACTCTTGAAGCATTGACAAAAACATATCCCTTAATATATATTGCAACGTCTACATCACCTCCCATTAAAACTATGTGTATATCAACAAATACGTCTTATTCATTTGCATATGGTTTGCAGTAAGACACTTGTGATGCAGGGGAAGAGCCCTCCCAGACCCAAGACCCACCCTGCTTCCTAACAAGCTCCTCCCATTTCCACCCACAAGTACCCTCTCAATATCACTCAAAGGTGGTCACCCACACTTGTCCTACTCCCCCCTATCACTCTCGCTTCCATCCATGCATTCACTCACCCCACTCATTCACTCCCCCACACATTGAGTGCATTTTTCCCCATCACTCTGAGGGAATGTGTGTGTGAAATCGCGATCGTCCTCTGTAGTCGCATGACTCTGTCAACGGTCATAGGTCCCCTCTATACTCCCCAGTATGGTAGGGTACAACACTAACCTCCCTATCAGAGCACAGGCTACTCTACTCTCTTTCCCCACCTGCATAAAACATTAACGAACAAAAATATCGTTATATCGAACAGAGATAATCTTAATAACATCACAATAGTCTCTGATTACTTAATGAATATGTCATTCACGTATTTTAATAGCAACTGATCAATACAATTACAATTACTCCATAATAACGTAGCTGAGAGATTGATCAGTCATTCCCACATTTTTTTCTTGGAAAATATCACATGTGATAAAAGAAAAACCTTAAAAGGGGCTTCAAGTTTGTTTTCAAGGTAATTTTTGTGCGCATTTTAACGTATATAAAAACTCTACAACTTATATTTTTTTAACGCTCACTCCCGCAACCGATACTCAGTAAGATTACTCGACTTCCGCTTTAGAAAATTAAAAAAAAATGTTGACACATATATTGATTTTTTTTTTCAAATAAACTCAATATCTTCGCCTATTTAATACTTAATCTAATAATAAACTTTATTTCCATTTTACAATGGGTATTCGTCAGCCAGGACAAGCCCCAACCCCCCACTGTGATGTCCACCCACAGCAGTTCCTGCCAGTAAACAGCTTAAACTCTCGGTCTTGGACGGGGACCGATCTTTCGACCTCGTGAATGCGAAGCCAGCGCGTTACCACTGTACTAGCCAGCAGGCTAATAGGTAATAGAAATAATAATAGAAAAAATAAATTGAACACCCTTCAAACGCAATCACTTGTTATACTGTTTTAATTATGACAAAAATCGAGTTTATTATTGCTTATAGCTATTAGTACAAATTATCTAGTTTAGTGAGGCTACAGAAATTCTACCTCTATTAATTTACTAAAGCCATATTCCCTCTTATATGCAGGGTAGCTAAGTCAATGCATGTCAACAACAAAAATGGCTGAGTCCTACGACGTCAATTTCTTTTAATAATAGTCCCATTACTCATTGGATAAAATTACAAGTACTTAGCTATTTTGGGATGCTGCTTGAAGGACGTCATTGCCTTCAGTACTATGGGAGGGGGTTTTCCTTTGTTCTGAGCTCGCTGGTTTTCTCGCCGACGTCGTCCATATCTCACATACGATTACCGATTCACCATCCCAGGCATCTTCTTCGTCGAATTCAGCAACAAATAACACCTAGTAGGGGTGTTTGTCTCTCAAAGCACCATTCACAGTGCTATACAGGGTGAAATACATGAATTGCGCTGAAATTCTTTCCCAAGTTGACCAATCGGCTCTCCAGTTGACGTTTTTCAGCCTTCATGAACGATATTTCAGCAACTTTCTCTCAGAGTAAAAATATTTGATACAATTTTTACCGCTGGGCGCCTTTCCTGTACGGGGACGTGGATGAGGAAAGTGATGTATGACTCATGCTTCCTTTGACATTTCTTCCAGAGATGCGTTAAATTCTTCTGTATCTTGCTCTTGTTTAAGCAAGAGAGTTACTGGCATATAACTTCTTGTCTCTTCACGGTACTTTAGGCGTGGTATCGTACTAGGCTGCCACCAATGTCGTATAGTTGAATATCTTAACAGGAGTCATAACGCTATGTTCCACCAGTATACTACCAGTGTCGTATAGATATTTTCTACACTATCAGGCCAGAGCTACAGCGTGCGAGGTGATGATAGATATACCAAGATATTTAACACTTACAGTATTAAGAGGCTATGTGATTCCTCTATGCCTCAATGCCCCCGTCCCCTTAACGTAAATGTTAAGTCCATATAAACGCCTACACCACTCTGACTCTCTCTGACTGCTTGACTGCTTCTCCCTCCTACTCGGTCGTGGGTTGACTCTTTTGTATCCCCAATACGGCAGGGCGTGGCATATTTGGTCACGCCTCCACCAATAAGCTTCCAGAAAAGGGGGTACAACCAATCACCTATAGTGTGAGGGGCGTGCCTAAAGGAACCCAGTTTGGTACAAAGAAAACTGTAGAAATGTGAGATACTAATGGAACGAGTTACAAACATGTCATCTCTTTGATAACACTTATTACGTCAATCGATCATGGAGATCGGAATGTGATCTGCTAATGGAGTGAGCTATAAACATTTTGCCATCTTAATACAAAGATGAAAGAGGCCTTGTCAAACTTACCCACACAGTAAACCACATGGGTGGCCGCTAATATTGCGTCACACACAAGCTGGATGGATTGCATTAAAATTGATTCCTCTTCAACATCATTAATCTCATTATTTTCTATATTTTCTTATCAGTTTGATGTAAATGCCATTTTCCAGTAGAGCAAAGCAAATGATCAAAATCTTGCTAAGAAGTACAGAAATTTGACCATTATCAAATATTTTGAATATGAAGTCAAAGACAGGAAACCAACATTCCCTCAAAAACTAATACTTAAAAAAATAACTCAAAAAAGCTTGCCTTTTTTTTAAATATAGCTCAGCTAGTATTTTAAAAAGGAAATGTACTTATTTAATTATAAAGCATAAAAAAGCCTGAAAGTTACAGCGTGCGACGTGCCACATTGGTGTGAAAACAACCTTTGTGATAATGATATATGAAAAGAAAGAGAAATTCTTTAACATTGTAAAGATATCCCTTCACGGCAAGATCCAAACAGACATCAGATTACACAATGACGCCGGCATTAGTTTCGAACCCTCTAAAATTAAACTCATTTAGTAAAATCTGGTTGAATAATTTTGTGTAAGCAATAACTTTAGCACACACACTCACAAAGACTCTGGGAGGGAGCTAGCCCCGAGGCCCCCTCCCGAAGGGGGCTAGCCCCAAGGCGCCCTCCGGGAGGGGGCAAACCCCTAGGCGCCCTCCGGGAGGGGGCAAGCCCCTAGGCGCCCTTCGGGAGGGGACTAGACATGAGACGCCCTCCGGGAGGGGGCTAGCCCAGAGGCGCCCTCCGGGAGGGGCCTAGCCCCGAGGCGCCCTCTGGGAGGGGGCTAGCCCCGAAGGGCCCTCCAGGATGGTGCTAGCACCAAGGCGCACTCCGGGTGGAGGCTAGCCCAAAGGTGCCCTCCGGGAGGGGGCTAGCTTCGAGCCGCCCTCCGGGAGGGGGCAAGTCCTGAGGCGCCCTCTGGGAGGGGGTTAGCCCCGAGGGGCCCTCAGGGAGGGGACTAGCCCTGAGGCGGCCACCGGGAAGGGGATAGCCCCGAGGCGCCGACCGGGAAGAGGCTAGCCCCGAGGCGCCCTCCGGGAAGGGGCTAGCCCCGAAGCGCCCTCCGTGAGGGGGCTAGCCCCGAGGCGCCCTCCGGGAGGGGGCTAGCCCCGAGGCGCCCTCATAGGAGGGGGATAGCCCCGAGGCGCCCTCCGGGAGGGGGCTAGCCCCGAGGCGCCCTCCGGGAGGGGGCAAGCCTCGAGGTGCTCATCCGGTAGGGGATTAACCCCGAGGCGCCCTCCGGGAGGGGACTAGCCCCGAAGCGTCCTCCGGAAGGTGGCTAGCCCCGAGGCGCCCTCCTAGAAAGGGGCTAGCCCAAAGGCGCCCTCCTGGGAAGGGGCTAGCCCCGAGGCACCCTCCGGGAAGGGGATAGCCCAGAGGCGTCCTCCGGGAGGGGCTAAGACCCAAGGCGTCCTCCGGGAGGGGGCTAGACCCGAGGCGCCCTCCGGGATGGGGCTAACCCCAAGGCACCCTACAGGAGAGCAGCCTCCTGGAGGGGGCTAGCCCTGAGGCGCCCTCCGGGAGGGGGCTAGCCCCGAGGCGACCTCAGGGAAGGGACTAGCCCTGAGGCGCCCTCCGGGAGGGGGCTAGCCCCGAGGCGACCTCAGGGAGGGGACTAGCCCAGAGGCGCCCTCCGGGAGGGGGCTAGCCCCGAGGAGCCCTCCCGGAGGGGGCTAGCCCCGAGGGGCTCTCCTGGGAAGGGGCTAGCCCCGAGGCACCCTCCGGGAGGGGCTAGCCCCGAAGCACAATCCATGAGGGGCTGAAACCCGAGGCGCCCTCCGGGAGGGAGCTAGCCCCGAGGCGCCCTCCACGATGGGGCTACCCCCAAGGCGCCCTCCGGGAGGGGCTAGCCCAGAGGCGCCCTCCGGGAGGGGGCTAGCTCCGAGGCGCCCTCCGGGAGGGGGCTAGACCCGAGGAGCCCTATGGGAGGGGGTTAGTCCCGAGGGGCCCTCCGGGAGGGGACTAGCCCTAAGGCGCCCTCCGGGAGGGGGCTAAGCCCAAGGCGCCCTACAAGAGGGCGCCCTCCGGGAAGGGGCTAGTCCCGAGATGCCCTCCAGGAGGGGGCTAGCCACGAGGTGCCCTCCGGGAAGGGGCTAGTCCCGAGATGCCCTCCAGGAGGGGGCTAGCCACGAGGTGCCCTAGGGGAGGGGGCTAGCCCCGAGGCGCCCTCCGGGAGGGGGCTAGCCCCGGGGCGCCCTCCGGAAGGGGGCTAGCCCCGAGGCGCCCTCCGGGAAGGGGCTAGACCCGAGGAGCCCTATGGGAGGGGGTTAGTCCCGAGGGGCCCTCCGGGAGGGGACTAGCCCTAAGGCGCCCTCCGGGAGGGGGCTAAACCCAAGGCGCCCTACAAGAGGGCGCCCTCCGGGAAGGGGCTAGTCCCGAGATGCCCTCCAGGAGGGGGCTAGCCACGAGGTGCCCTCCGGGAAGGGGCTAGTCCCGAGATGCCCTCCAGGAGGGGGCTAGCCACGAGGTGCCCTAGGGGAGGGGGCTAGCCCCGAGGCGCCCTCCGGGAGGGGGCTAGCCCCGGGGCGCCCTCCGGGAGGGGGCTAGCCCCGAGGCGCCCTCCGGGAGGGAGGCTAGCCCCGAGGCGCCCTCCGGGAGGGAGGCTAGCCCCGAGGCGCCCTCCGGGAGGGAGGCTAGCCCAGAGGCGCCCTCCGGGAGGGAGGCTAGCCCAGAGGC